>VMDO01007037.1:0-94673 GCA_007922755.1 Pedetes capensis | reverse complement strand
AAACAAAACAAAAACCCCAAGAAACAAAAAAAAAAACAAAATCAAAACAAAAACAAAAACAAAACCATGCATACACACTCGCACACATATATAAAACATTTCTAGTCAGGTGCGGTGGGATACACCTGCATTCCCAGCAGCTTGGGGGCGAAGGCAGGAGGATCGCAAGCCCAAGATCACAGGCAGCCTGCACAACCCAGCGAGACTCTGTGTCAAAAGGTAAAAATATGGGCTGGGGGTGCAGCGCGGTGGTCCAGCAGCTACAAAGCGAATAGGCGCAAGACCCTGGTTTCATACCCCCGTACAAAACAACAAAAACAAACAACAACAAAAAAAAACCCAACCCAAAGCAAAACAAAACAAAACAAAACCCCCAAGAAACAAAAAAAAACCAAAATCAAAACAAAAACAAAAACAAAACCATGCATACACGCTCGCACACACATATAAAACACTTCTAGTCAGGTGCGATGGTGCACGCCTGCAGTCCTAGCAACTTGGGGGGCAGAGACAGGAGGACCACAAGCCCGAGATCAAAGGCAGTTTTTGCAACCCAGCAAGCCCCTGTTTCAAAAAGTAAAAATATGGGCTGGGGGTGCAGCAAGGCTTTCTGCCCACTTGGGAGACCACTTGGGAGAACCAAATCCTCTTGTGGGTGGGATGATATTCAACCCCCCCAGAGAGAGTCAGTAGTAGGTCTGCCATGCACGGCGATTGTGCTCCAAACTGTTCTTATTGTGTCTAATTGTCCCACAAGACTCTGCCAGAAAGGAGCACTCTGTCCGCGTGGCGCTCAGCCTCCTCCGCAGACCTCACCTTTCTCCACAGTGCAGTGGGATGACTTAGGATCCCCTCTGGTGTGTCTGGGGTCCAGGCGTATGTGTGCCCATATGTCTGTGGAGGTTGCATGTGCATGACTGTTCTGCCACAACAGGAGGGAGGGAGCAGTGTTTCAGCTCTAGATGTGTACCGCTGGCACTGGTTTCCCACCACCACAACAGGAGGGAGGGAGCGATTCCGTGCTGACTCACCCGAAAACTTGCAGTTTGTGTCCTGCAGGCAGGGTGACAGTGTGATGTCAAGGTTGCATGCCGTGTTGGGTCCGGCTCCCATGGGTGTGTGGGCGAAGTCCCCTTCGAGTCTCCGGGATTCTATCCTGTCGGCTGCGTGAAAGCAAAATGGCAGAATGGCGGTCCTGCCACTGACCTCTGTGTAGCTCCTTCGAAGCCAAATGCTCGATTTCAGTGTCCATCCAGTTTCATCTTCTGTCTCCCAACCTAAACTGTCACTGTTTCTATCTATTCAATGTGAGTTCTAAACCCCTCATCGAGGCTTCCCTTTACTCTGGGAGAGAAGGCGCGTGTTATCTGCCCGCCATCTTGAATGTTTTCTTATATTAAGTATGCAATTTTATAAACTTAATTTATTACCTTTTCCAATATGATCAGCATTACTTTATGTTAACAAAATTCCAATAAGGTGATATTTTTAAATGCTTTAATTAAAGTAAAAAACACATACAGAACTCTCACTGGTCTGTCAGTGTGTTATACTGTGATGCTGAAAGTTATGCTACTGGTATTAGATACCAGTAGGGTCACCCATGGTGGAGGGGCTACAGCTGAGCTTCCAGACTAACATAGACTAGGAAGAAGGATGTGGAAGCCGACTCTCAAAACAATTAGCCATTGAAAATTCCATGAATAACAGAAAAACACTGTCAGATATAATGCCAGAAAATGAGCCCAACAGGTCAGAAGGCACTCAAAAGATGATAAGAGAAGAACTACCTCCAAATTAGAGTCAATCCTAATGACAAGAATGAAGTAAAACCCCAGGGACCTCCATTTGCTGATATGGCAGACTCAAAATGAGAAGGAATGACTGTAAACATCCATTAATAACTGGAATGTGGAATTGCATAGTATGAATGGAGGAAAAAATATCAATTATCAAAAGTGAAATAGAGTGCATAAACATAGACGTCCTACTTATCAGTGAGCTAAAATGGACTGGGATTCACCATTTACAATTGGGTAATCATATGGCCTACTAATGTGTGGAATGACAAACAAAATTGTGGTTGCAGTGATCATCAAAAAAGACATCTCAAGATCTGTCCTGAAGTATAATGCTATTGGTAATAGACTAATATCCATAAGCCTACAATGAAAGCCAGTTAATATGATTATTTTTCAAATTTGTATACCCACCAGTAAGTCCACAAATGAAGAATAGGAAGATTTTTATCAGCTTTTGTAGTCTGAAATTGATGGAACATGCAATAAGAATGCACTGGTAATTACTGGACACTGGAATGCAAAAGTTGGAAACAAAGAAGAAAGCTCTGTAGTTGGGAAATATGACTTTGTAATAGAAATGCTGGAGATCATATGATATAATTTTGTCAGACCAATGATCTTTTCATTACAAATACATTTTTTTAAATTTTACCAACATAAATGGTGACTATACATATGGAATTCACCAGATGGAACATTGTTGATGTTGTTAGGTGCCGTCGAGTGAGGCCCTACTCATAGTGACACTCATAAGGTTTTCAATGAAAGATTGTTTCAAGATTATTTCAGGAGTGGACTGCTCCATCCTTCTCCCAGTTTTGTGGTCCAGGGGATCAAACCTAGGTCCTCAGAAAGTGTGGAGCATTGCTCTACCAACTGAGCTAAATCTCAGCTCGCGAAGGAACATACAGAACCCAAAATGACTACATTTGTGAAAAGAGACACAAATTCTTCTTGCATTCTTATTGCATGTTCCATCAATTTCAGACTACAAAAGCTGATAAAAAATCTTCCTATTCTTCATTTGTGGACTTACTGGTGGGTATACAAATTTGAAAAATAATCATATTAACTGGCTTTCCTTGTAGGCATATGGATATTAGTCTATTACCAATAGCATTATACTTCAGGACAGATCTTGAGATGTCTTTTTTGATGATCACTGCAACCACAATTTTGTGAATTTATGAAAAGCTCAACATCAAAAGTTAGAAAAAGATCAGGTGCTGATTGTGGATCAGACCATCAATTGCTTATATGCAAGTTCAAACTGAAACTGAAGAAAATTAGAACAAGTGTACAAGAGCCAAGATATGACCATGAGTATAACCCAGCTGAGTTCAGAGACCACCTGAAGAACAGATTTGATGTATTAGACACTAATGATCAAAGACCAGATGAATTGTGGTAGGATATCAAAGACCTCATTCCTGAGGAAAGCAAAAGGTTATTTAAAAAGACAGGAAAAAAAAAAAAAAGCCAGGCGCGGTGGTGCATGCCTGTAATCCCAGCAGCTTGGGAGGCAGAGGCAGGAGGATCGCAAGTTCAAGACCAGAAGCAGTCTGTGTAATTTAGCGAGACCCTGTCTCAAAAAGTAAAAAAAAAAAAAAAAAAAAAAAAAAAAAAAAAAAAAAAAAAGAAGATGAGCTGAGGGTGCAGCTCAGTGATTCAACACTTGCAGAGCATGCAGGCATGAAGCCCTGGGTTCAACTCCCAGGAAAAAAAGAAAAGATCAAATTACATGTCAAAAGAGATTCTGAATCTTGTCCTTGAATGTAGAGCAGTTAAAGTAAAAAGAAGACATGATGAAGTTAAAGAACAAAAGATTTCAAAGGGAAAATTGAGAGGACAAAATCAAATATTATAATGACAAATATTATAATGTGCAAAGAGCTGGACATAGAAAACCAAAAGGGAAGAACATGCTCTGATTTTCTCAAGCTCAATGAATTGGTACTGAAGGATGAAGTGGAAGTTGCCTTGAAGGAACTGTTGAAACACAAGGCTCCAGGAATTGATGGAATACCAATAGAAATGTATTGCCAACACCTTCAAGGTAGTTTCCACTTCTTTTTTCAGTATTATTGGTTCCTGATCACATGCAACCTCTTTAAATGGTTAATCATTCACAAATTCTTTTTGGTATAATGATTCTGTGCATTCCCCCCATCTTTTTTTGATATTTTCTGTGTTATTTAATATTTTTCCTGGAGAATCTTTCACTATTGCCACTTGATGCTTGAATTTTTTCTTCAATTCTTTAAGCTTGAGAAAAATAGATCATGGACTACAGGAAAAGTTTCTATCTTAAACAGAACTGGAACCCAAGGACATACAGAAAAATATTACCAAATACAAGATAGAGAAGGCTTAGATGGGGAAGATGTGGGGGGGAAGCATACAAGAGGGTAAGGGGGAACCTATATGAATAATGTACATCAAAATGCATATATGGAAATGTCACAATTAAAAGCCATGTCAGAATGAATAACATTAAGGTGTATATTAAAAATTTCCAATAAAGAAAAATAGACCATGTTCTTCCCTTTTGATTTTCTATCTCCAGCTCTTTGTACGTCATTATATTTTATTTTGTCTTCTTGAGCTGCCCTTTGAAATCCTCTGTCTAGTTCTTTACCTCTATCATGTCTTCCTTTGACTTAAGCTGCTCAAGGTTCAAGTTAGATACATAAGTCATGTTTTCTTTAAATACCATGCAACAGTATGCAGCAATTTCAATAGAGAGATAACTGCATTCATCTAAATGCATAAGCCTTAAGATACAATGTTGAATGACAGAAGTAATATACTTGAGAATACCTAATGAAGGTATATTGTTGTTGTTGTTAAGTGCCATGGAGTCAGTGTCCAACTCTTAGTGACCCTGAATACAACAGGTGAAATAGTATTACAGTGCTTCTCTGCTATTCATAGGGTTTTCGGTAGCTGATTGTTTTTTGTTGTTGCTCTTTTGTTTGGGGGTGGGGTGGGGAGTGAGTTGCCGGGTCTTTCTCCCAAGCCCATAGCACCTGGTATTCCCAGGCAGTCTCCCATCCAAGTACTAACCAGGCCTGACCTGGCTTAGCTTCCAAAATCTTACAGGATCAGATGCCACAGTTGTGCAGCTGCAGGCAATGAAGGTATAGCATTCATCTAAAATTTATATTCATATAAAATTCAAGACAGGAAGACTTTTTCTCTAATATTTACTGACAGGTGCTATTAACTATAGAGGTATGAAGCACGTAACTAGCACATAAATTGACACAAAGATCTCCTCCAGGAGGGATGCAGGACCTTCTGGTTGGGGAGGGCCAGTTGAGGGCCTTTAACAATGCTGGTGATGTTCCATTTCTTCACTTGTGATTTACACATGTGGACACAGTAGTATAGTACTAGGTTTCCTTTGGCATTTTGGCTTTTTATTGTGGCATGCTGTTCTGTCATTGTAGGATATTTAGTAGAATTCTTGGCTTCTACCACATAGATACAAGTAAAATCCCCTGCCCCCAAATTCTGACACCCCAAATGTCTCCAGACATTGCCAAATGTCCCTTGCAGGGCAAAGTCACCTTCCAGTCTCTGTTAAGAACTACTGGTACAGTAGTTTTCTGATAAAAAATCTCTACCAACACAAGAATGGCTGTTATTCTTGCGCATAGCTAACTTGACATGTATCTGTCATCTTTTAACATAAGAATGTTGGGACATTTGTGTACCTTCTCCAAGAAGCACTCTCTGCTGCTCATCCAAATCCCAGGTTTAAAGTTGCTGCTATTTCCCAGTTCTTTAACCAGTGAGAGTTTTAGAGGCCACTAATTTTAGCTTCCAGAAGAGGAGCTTTTAATTACTTATTGAGTGATTTGATGTAAACCTTCTATTTTGCATGGCATACAGTAGCATCAATAGAGAAAATGCTTCTATTTTCTGCCTTAAAACTAGCCTATTATTTCTGGCCCTTTGGTATGGGAAAGCAAGGATTTTTAAGAGTTAGCTGTACTTATTTATATTTCTATTGATTGAAAAGAGCACAGAAGCTGAAAACTTGACAGCAAGGTGCATGTTTTATATTATAGATGTTTTAAAGTACATGTTGGCTTTTACATAAGTGCCTTTTGAGAAAAAAAATGTGATTTATCAGGGTTTAGCCAGTGCTGTAAATATGCCACAGAACATAGGAAAAGCATCATTTAATGATCTTGGAAAGAGTATCATTGCCACAACCCAACCACCTGAACTAAATCAAGTCATTTAAAAACTCTACAGTGTGTGTGTGTGTGTGTGTGTGTGTGTGTGTGTGTGCGCGCGCGCACACACACACACATGCAGCAATAGATACAAGCTGTAAATATGTTATATTCACATTTAGAAATTCACTTAACAAGATATGTGTTCTTTGGTTATGTTTTAAGAAACTTTTTATTTAAAAAAAGCTGTAAAATATGTACCTAAAAGCATAGAATTCAATCAAATGTAATATTTTAAATTCATAAATATGCAACATGGACACACATTTTCATATATTTTATATGTGTGTTTTAGCATTTTCAATCTCTCCTATTAACACTTGGAGTAAATGAAGAACAGGCATTTTGTTAAGTGGTAGTGCGCTACTAGTGTCTATAATATGGTTCTGGAGTTGACTTGCATCAAATTGCAAGAACTGTTAAATTTCAACAGTTGTACTAGCTAGTGCATATCAAGGTGTAGTTTGAAATAGACATGTTGGGAGTACTTAGATCCTAGAAATTGGTAAACTCAACAAATCAGAGGGCCTCAGTTTCAAAGATGTGGGTTTTTGAGTATTTATCAGCATATCACAAGTGCTTAGGCTAAATGGTGTTACATAGACTATCCTACTGTATTTAAAATTTTGATGTACTTTGTATATGCTTTAGTAGTACATTTTGCACTATTGATTTATGTACAATATAGACTTTTAGTTGAATTTTAGTTGTGTTCTCTCTCAGGAACATAGAAATCACAGTTTGTTAATTTTCCCAAAGTATTTTACTAGATAAATTGCAAGATGTCAAATTCTTGTCCTGCTTTACCTACTATTTTAATGCTTACCTCTGTCTAATTGTGGATTTCAAAATTTTATATGAAAACAAAAGAAGAGTTAAAATTTGTGACAAAGATTATAAATTAGAAATACAAAATAAAATTTATTACACAGTGATCAATTTTTTCTACATTCATTTTGAAATGTAAACAAAATAACTTTAAAAAGTATATGATTTACATATGTAGAAAAACATTTGGTTCAAATACCAAGAAATATTTCCTGAAATTAGATCTGTAAAGTAAAGTAAATTCGTGGTAGACACATAAGAACTGATGGTTTCGTTGGCATGTCTTATTGCCTTGAAGTAGAACAATGTATGTCTTTATTTTTTTCATGTTTCTCCTCATCAGTAAAAATAAATCCTGACTAAATGTGCTAAGTATGAAAATACAGATCCTGACTTCTCAGCCTCCAAATGCCAAAAGTCAAGAACATGTTTTATTCGTAATAAACATGCTTGGGATTTTTTGTGCATTTGTATTTTCAGGTCAAGAATTAAACTTTGAGGTTCTTATTCTTTCTGGACAACATGCCATTTTCCCTGCCTGAAATTTTCTCCACCCCTCTTCTTCATAGGTTCTCTTCCTACACATCAGAGTAGTTCTGAATTTCAGTATTTTCCATAATGTATCCTCAGCTTTCCCATTTTGAAATGTTCCAGATCACTGAACACCTTAGTAAATGAGTACATTCTTGTTATTGCTCAACATCCTGCACAACATCCTTTGGGTTACTATTTTCCAAATATTATTTATGTTATTATTTAACTTATTATCAGTTATGCCTTGTCTCCATAAGAATAGAGATTCATCATTGCTGTCTCATAGAACCTAGGACAGGCATGTACATGATGTGTCCTCTATGAAATCTGGACAATAAAATAAAGATACCAGCTGGTATTCTCCAGTATCCAGGGCCTGGTGATTACTGGAGAGCACAGACATTTTAGATAATTTTTCTACATTAGAAGTTTTCTTTCCTTTCATTTATTCAATTGTTACTGAATAAAATTTATGCCTCCTTTTTCAGTGTGCACTTAGTAGTACTTTAAAATTGATACACATGTGACAGGTCCCCAAATGTCATGTAATCAGACAGCATAATCATAAAGTGAATGGAGGCAAATAGTTACAAAAGGGAAATTGCTGTGACTGGTGTCTGTTGAGGGTTTTACAACACAGGAACAGCTAGTCCAAGTACAGTTGGTTGAACCCTAAAGGGAATCATAGGGAATCATCAAATGAATTATTAGTTACTATAAAATGTACTTTCCTGATCAGCAGTATAAATAAGTAGCTTTTCATATTCATATTTTTTCTTCTGTAGGTATTTATAATCCCTATTTTCCTATTGGATTGTATGTCTTTTTCTTAATTATTTATAGAACTTCAACTTCAATTATTCAACCTTTGTGTGCTGTGTATATTTTATATCCTTTCACCTACTTTGGTTTTTCTTAAATTTTTTCATTGTGTGGTAAGTTCTTGGATATATTTTATGGCTTCAGTGTTTCATGTGTCATTTAGGAAATCTTTGCTCACTAGATGAATACAAAATTATTTTCCAAAGCCTTTCCAAAGGCATTTTAATTTTTGTTATTATTTCTGGAGCTTCCAGAAATAATGCTTTGTGGCATTTTATTTATTGTTGGATTTGGAACTTATTTTGGAGTACAGCATATGTTTTTTCCTCCTTTGCTCTTTTCCTTCCTTCCTTTCTTTGATTTTTAAGACAGTTTTGGGATGTAGTCCAGGCTAGCTTTGAACTTGAACTTGCATATTTCCTGCCTTTGTCTCCAGAGTTCTGCTGAAGAGTACAGGTATGTGCCACCACACCTGGAATTCTATACAGGTTTTCTAGATGAAGAGGATATTGTCTCAATATTACTGTGTATTAATTGAGTTTCCCCCAGTGATTTGAAATGTGATTTATGGTCATTATTACATTCATTTATAATTAGTTCCCACGGAAGACCACACTTTGTTTCCATTAGGGTCTTATGATTTATTCTGGCCCAAAGACTATAAGGTAAACTGGTGGTACTTCCGAATTAAAGAAGCTTAAAGCTCCTGGAAGCCTTTCACCTTTCTTTAACCTCCTACAAACATGGAGAAGGCTTCGAATTGAGAGAATAGTGGAGTTACATGATTGAAGCTGTGTATATTGTGTAGAGTCTGTCTGGTGTATAGCTTGCCTGGAGAGTCTCTTAGATTCAAGATGGATTTTACATGACAGAGAAATGAGCTTTAGGAGTTAAGCCTCTGAGATTTAGGTGTTCTTTTTTTATTATAGCCTAATTCCACTATGGGCTGGGATTTAGCTCAGTTGGTAGAGCACTGCGATGCAGTCTCTGAGGTCCCAAGTTCAATTCCCTGCACCGCAAAAATGGGAGAAGGGCCTGGCAATCCACTCCCAAGGCAATCCCGAAATGGTCAGCCGTTGAAAACCCTATGAGGGTTGCTATGAGTCGGATACCGACTGGACGGCACCTAACAACAACAACAACAACAACAACAACAACAATTCCACTATACCCTGCCTAAATATATTACTTTTAATATATATAAATTCAGTGGTACCTCAGCACAGTGCTACCTTGAGCACTGTTCTGTGCTCAAACATTCAGTCCTCAACCAGTATGTATTTTTGAGAGAATTCTGGTTTGGTGCTCAACCACATACTCAGAACTTGATCACCCCATGCTAAAACCTGTATGAGAGGTCACAGTTACCTTTTATACTTCTGGGTGAATCAAAGGGGAAAAAAATCACCTTGCACATTGATTTTGTGCCCTAAAGATCTGTCTTGATGCTATGTTCATGATCTTGTGGGTTTTTAAAAATGTATATACACATATGTATACCATATGATCATCATAGCACCCAACAAATTTTGTAATACTAAAAGCAAAAGAAAAACAATAAGAACAACAACTGAATTTTAAAAAAGAAAAAAAAAAAGAATTTCTTGCTAAGTATGTAAGTGGCATATATGTGTCTGAATTACCCATCCAGTATGGTTCAGGAACCAATAAATACAGTTACATTATTTCTTATGAAAAATAGTTCACAACATGCAAACTGATCCAGAGTCAACCAGACTTCCAGAATGGATTGTGGTTTAGTTCCAAGGTACCACAGTGTACTTACATTTATGTGTGTGTATGTGCGCTTGTATGTGTGTGTATGTGTGTGTGTGCATGCATGTGTATATATACACACATACACACACACACACACACACATATATATGCGTATATTTATTTCTTAGGCATTTGCTCTGATTCATTTATCTGTTTGGTGCTTCTTATGCCAATATCTCCCTGTTTTATTATAATCTTATAGTAGATTTTAGGACCTAAGAGGACCAAGACCTCTATTATTGTGCCTTTTCAAAATCTCATTGAATAGTCTTCAGTATTAACTTTTCTTTCCCTGCTGTTTTTTGTTTTTTGTTTTAGAGTTCTGAGACAGGTTCTAGTTATGTGGCCCAGGCTGGCCTTGAACTTTTGATTGTGCCTCAGCCTTCTGAGTGCTGGGATTATGAGTGTGTGTCACCACATTTCTGTAAACATTATATTTTAAAACAGAATTTTAGAATTCTATTTTATAAAGGACTTTGGTTGGAATTTGAATGACATTGCTTCAGATTTATAGATTAATCTGGGGAGAACTGACATTTATGACAAAGTCCTCTAGCTGTTTCCCTATGTCTAGCATGTTTCTGTTGTTGTTGTTGTTGTTGTTGTTAGGTGCCGTCGAGTCGGTATCTGACTCATAGCGACCCTCATAGGGTTTTCAATGGCTAACTGCTTCGGGATTGTCTTGGGAGTGGATTGCCAGGCCCTTTTCCCAGCATGTTTCTATAATTTTTTAAAATTATTTTTTGTTGCTATTGGTTGGATTCATTGTCTAGATTATATTTTAAAATTAATTCCTATTGGTGTATAGGAAGAAAATTGATTGGCATATATTTCTCTTACATGCAGCTTTTCTTTTCCTGAACTCAGTTATTTGTTCTGAAAAATATTAGCTGATTTTCTTTCATCAAGACATGGCCCTGGAGTTATTTCTTAGAAACTTCTTAAGTCTCTTTCTGGATTTGTTTCTAGTCACTTGACTGGGTATGCTTCAGTTTCTTTCTATCCTTTCTGGTTTCTTCTATCATCTGTTCTAGGACATATTACTGTGTCCTATTTAAATTCCCCCTTCTACTTCTTTTTCCTGTAAGGCATTTAGCAAATCTGTTTGTGTAATTAAATTCCTGTACTATTATTACTTTATAGACTAATTTTACAGAGTTGCTTAGTTTATTTAATATTTCCATAATGGTTTTATCATCCTCAAAAGCAAAGTCATTATTAGTGTTATTTCTATACCCTATGATGATAGGGTTTTGTGATCAGAACAAAATCTCGTCATCTCACATTGATCATCCTCTTAATATCAAGTCTCAAGTTGCCAGTTATATCAAAGTGTTCGGCTGGTAACAATATATTAAAAGTTTATAACTATAGAATATCAGATTTAATCTTTCTTGAAAAGTGTCTTCTTACAACCATTATTTAAGAGCAAAAATGCTTTGGAATATAGATAATAGTTACCTGATCCTCACTGATTTGTTTACCTAAATCATACCATATATTTTTTTGAGGTCTTTGGGGGTTGATCTCAGGGTCTAGCACATACTTTGTAGGTGCTCTACCACTGGGCTGCACCTCCAGCTCATTTTTAATTTTTTTTAAAATTTTAAGGCAGGGTCTCACAATGTTAAACAGCCTGCCTCTGGTCTCAAAGTCATAATCCTTCTACCTCTGCCTCCCAAATCGCTGGGATTATAGGCATGCACCACTGTGCCCAGTTTACCATATTCTTTTGAATTTTTAAAAAATAAGTTTACTAATAAATTCTGTGAAATCCTTTGAGTGCTTAAATAGCATGCTGTCAAACCATTTCGCTGCCTAAGGCCTTGAAAATCATTCTCTCCAATACCTTTTATCCAAGCAAACATCTTGCAGGACCTATTTACAAAAGACAAATGGGAAGAGATAGTTCTCATCCTGACTTGTGGAAATATCACCAGCCTTGCTCCCAAAATACAGAAGCTACAACTGAGTGAGTCATAAAAGGAAGACAGTAGGCCAGTCAAAATAGGTTAGGTTATGATTCAGCAACAATTCCAAGCTTTCAGTGTCTTTTTGATGAATTAAAGATGGTCACAATTTATTTTGCTGTCTCTTGCTAAGGAGTAAAATCTAATTCTTCTCCCCTGTAGTGTAGGTTGGCCTTTAGTGCCTTGTTTGACCATTAGAACATGGCAGAAGTGACATGCTCAGATTCTGAATTAAGATTTTATGAATGAGTGAATCTTCTACCCATGTCCTTGGGAAATCTTATAGAGAAAGAAAGTAGTATAGCTCTGAGATGGCCATGCTGTAAGGAATCCCAGGCTAGCCACATGAAGAGTCTGTAGGATTAAAATAGATGCCTGATCAATCCCTGGGTATCAGATGCCAGATGTGAGTGGAAAAGACTTCACCTAACTCTAGCCTTAGCTTCTAACCAAATTCCACCATATAAAGGCCTGCAAGTAAAACAAAAACAAAACAAAATAAAAACAAACAAAAAATCTCAGTTGAGTCACATCAATCCCTAGAACCAAGAGAAGTAATTTTGGGGTGGTCACTCATGCAGCAATGGATAACCTGAATAGGGTATCACAATGAAAATTTCTATCCTGGCTATGTGACGTTCATTGAGAATCCAAGGAGCCATCAAGGGAAACTGAGCAATTCAGTTTCTGGTCTCCTAGACTCCCAGATCATGAACTTTTCTCTAACATTTTCATAGTAGGAAAAAGGAGTACTGGAACATCTTGCATCAGTGATTAAGTGCTTCATCCTGAAGTGATATGTACATCTGCTTGTAGCCCATTGGCCAGAACTACTTGCACTGATGTGTCTACCTTCAAAGAGTTGTAGAAACATACTCTTTTGTGGGCTTGGAAAAGTGGGAACTGGTTATGCATCTCTCTCTTGCTATCATGTCATCTCATCAAAGTTGAATGAATTCCTTTTAGTAATCATATTGTTGTTGTTATGTGCAGTTGAGTGGTATCCAACTCATGGTGATCCTCACAGGGATTTCAATGACTAATTGTTTCAGGATTGGACTGCCACATCCTTCTCCTTTTTTTTCAGTGTTGGTGATCAAACTTGGGTACTCAGAGAGTGCAGAGCAGCACTCTACCAACTGAGCTAAACCATGGATTTTATTCACCTATTTCAAAAGCAAAGTATATGCAATTATGTTTTAAGAATGAGAATAAGTTTTCTTAAAAAAAAAACAAAAACATAGCTTCCTTATAGTACCACCACTGCAAACTACTCTGTGTGCAAAAAGCTCTTTCATCCAGTACCGGGTACCGGTCATTTTAAAAGTACAAATGCATACTTTAAACAAGATAATGATGTGTATAGGATGTTACCCCCCAATCTTGGTAGCTTTAAACAACATTGATTTTCTCATTTTCTGTGGGTAGAGGATCCAGGTAAGCTCTAGCCTCTGGCTCTGGATCACTCATCAGGGTCAGCCACCTCAAGAGCATTAGGAAAGGATCCCTTCTAGTCACTCCCATGGTCTTTCCTAAGGTTTAGTTCTTGGCAGGCTGTTGGTCTGAGACCTCAGTTCTTCATGAGAAGTTGACGCCAGGCTTCCCTTGGTTCCTTTTCACTTGGGTGCTCCCTATATAGCATCTCAGAATGAGCAGGCAAGAGAGATAAGGAGTTTCAGCAAGATGGAAATCTCAGTTGCTAGCCTTTCACTTTTTTTTTTTTGTCATATTCTATTAGTTAAAAGTGAGTAACTTGGCCCTGTCTACACCAACAGAAGAGAATCACACAAGATTCTGAACATCAGGAGGTAGGGATCTTGGGGACCATGTCAGAAGCCGTCAACCCTAAGTACTACTATGAAGTGGGTATTTTGCTTTGACAGAGTCACAAAGATACTGAAGGTAAAACTCTTATTCTAGAAGAATTCCTACTAGGAGTTGGAGAAATGAGGAGAAAGGGTGATAGTTAATTGTACTTGCATTAAATATGAAAGGGATGCAGTAGAGTTAAAAAGAGCTTTTAGAGCTGAGAAGAGAGTTCATTCTGCAAGGGCTATTGAAGATACTATGTGAGTTACATGAACAAGGCTGAATAATGGCTCATTAGCTCAGTTAGGAGAGTGCTGCTCTGTACTCTCTGAGGACCTGAGTTCGATCCCAAGCACTGCAAAAACAGGAGAAGGACATGGTAATCCACTCCTAAAGCAATCCTGAAACAATCAGCCATTGAAAGCACTAGATCACTGAGTCTGGAACCAACTCAATGGCATTTAACAACAACAAGTCAAGTGGAGAAGAGTATTCAAGTAGAATGAAGAGGATAGGAGGCATGAAAGTAAACAGAGTGCTTGGTGAAAGGCATGTAGCTTTGTGTCACTGGAAATGGGCTCATGGGTTTGGTGGAATGTAAAGTGGGCAAAACTGAAGCTGGATTGTGGAGGACATTGTGTATCGTGCAAAGTGAATTTGACTTCAGGAAAAATAAAGAACCTTAGTAGCATTACATGATAGTGTTCCTTCCAAATAGTAATCGACTTTTCTGTGTCATACAATGTACTAGGCATTATACTTACATCATCTGCACGGCTAACTTTTGGAGCAGATTCAGTCATCACCTGCATTTGAATAGAAGCTTGGTGTATACTAGTTTGAGCTCCAAATTGCGTGGCTAGAAAGTATCAGGGCCAAGTGCCATCAGGGTCTGATAGCAACTGTTCCCTGACCCTGGTCTGTTCCTCCTCACAACAAAGTTCCTCCCACACATTCTTGCTGTATTGCTTCCTACCACCCTCCTCTGTTCCTCCAACTGAAGCCCAAGAAATGCAGTCCCGGAACAGACAATTTGTGTTAGAGATAGCAAGTGCTTCCACAATGAGTTTCTTTTAGCCTCAGATGCTTTCTTTCTTTTTATTTCTAAATTAAAATTTCCCCCACACACAAAATTAGATACCATAAAAAGATGAATTTAGTTTCAACACTGCCTCTCTTGTTTCATGCATCTTTCATTTGCCTCAGTTTATTTCTGGAGTATTTTAAGGCAAATTCTAAGCATCATATTATTTCACCATAAATGTTTTACTATCTATAGCCATTAACAACTTTAAAAATTAGTCAAAGCTGAGTGCTGTGGCTCATGCCTGTAATCCTAGTGACTCAGGAGGTGGAGGCAGGAGGATCGTAGGTTCAACGCCAGAGACAGTCTGTATAACTTAGACCCTTTCTCAAGGAAAAAGATTGAAAAATAGGCTGGGGGTGTAGCTCAGTAGTAGAGCTCTTGCAAATCATGTATGAAGCCATGGGTTCAACTCACAAGTACTGCAGAAAAAATATATATATGTGCATATATTTATAGTCATATATAGGTATGTATAGTCATACTGTCATGATTGCACTTAACAAAATTAACAGCAACTATTAATATCACATGCTATTTTAATAATTTTTAATTAATCATATGTCCTATATAAAGCTACATTGAAAAGAATGATAAATTTCCTGCTTATGAATAATTTTTTTAACAAGCACAGTGAAATGTTTTCTATTGATTTGGTAGGACTGATGTGTACAGAGTAACAGTGTTTTAGTGAAATTCATGGCAGACATTTTCCTAATTTACTACAGTTTGTAAACTCTTGAGTGTTGTATTTTGATGATAAAAGCTGGGTCCACATAGGTTTTAGCTAACGCTAATTAACATCTAATGAAGGCAAGATCTTCTCTGCATGCAAAACTAATCTTTCCTGTAGTACTGTTTGTCTGCAGCCATATAGCCTGCATTCATTCTGTCTGATCTCAGAAGCTAAGCAGGGTCCACCTGGGAGACCACGTGGGAATACCAAGTGCTGCAAGCTAGGGAGAAGGACCTGGCAACTCACAAACAGCCATTGAAAACTCCTGAGAAGCACTGAGATAGTGCAGGGCATGGCACAGTGTCAGGTAGTGTTACCTTCTGTTGCGCATATAGTCCCTATTAGTTGGACCCGACTGGATGACACCTAACAAGAACTACAACAACATAGTACCGATCGCACGCAGACTGTCCTCATGTACCCTGAAGGACTGAGTTGTACAGCTCTTTTCGTTTTACACCCAGGACAGAAACCACATCTTTTTCAGAATATATTAACCACACTACTAAGTTTCATTTTACACAACTAGTAAAAGCCTATAAACAACACGTTGAAAAAGCTCACCCACTCTCTAATTGTACTCAGTCTTACATATTTAGGGTTCGAAGGTGCAGATTCATCTAATGTGCATCTGAAAAGAGATAACAGGAATTATTTAAGGCTACCCTTATTTAGATCTGTAGCTAAGAGAAACATGAGGTCCATTTTTTCGCCACTAACAATGCTCTCACCTGCAGCCATACCATCTCGGAAGCTAAGCAGGGTAGGGCCTAGTTGGTACTTGTATAGGAGACTGCCTGGGAACACTAGGTGCTATAGTCTTAGAAGAAGGACCTAGCAACCCACTCCTCCAAAACAATCAGCCATTGAAAACTATGAATAGCAAAGAAGCACTAACAATACTGTTTTGCCTTTTGTGTATAGGGTTGCTAAAGGACATGGACTGGAGGGCACCTAACAACAATGCTCTAATTAACTGACTCGTTTTATGTTAGTACCTATATTTAAAAATTTTCTACACAATTAAAATATTTTTGTAAAAAAGTACACAGTATGGTTTCAGTATCCCCAGTCCAGCGATGTATCCACGCGCAGAACTCTTAAATTCTCTCTCAGCGAGCTCACCATTGTTCCTCCGTTTTTAATTAATTATAATAAGCCCACTCTGTAGTCCATTGCTGTTACTATTGCTACCACCGAGGAGAGGACAGCTATTTTAAACGATTAGCCACGTTTCTCTTTGGAGAAACCACCACGCGCCAACCTCTGCTCCTTCCTGGTTCCTGAGCGCCACCCGCAGTGGCTCTGACTTAAATCACATTGGGTCATCTGTTTATTTTCAGCAGGGCGGGCTGAAAGAAAGGGCGGCTGTTGCCATGGCAACCCACACACCCGGCAACCACTAGGCGAGGCGGGAGGGGGCGTGGCTTTGGCGGTCACCAGCGGATAGGAGGCGCTCTCCACCAGTGTCGCGAGCGGGGCTCGTGAACACGGCCTGGGGAGGGCGGGGCGGCTCGGCAATATCTCACTCTGCCTTGAAAGGGCCTGTTGAGCGGGCAAGAGAGCCACGCAGCCGCCCCGCCGCTGCTTTGCCCACATCCCCTGCAGGAAGGACCCGCTCCGCGTCCAACATGGCGGGTGAGCGCTGCTGCGGCCCGCTTCTGACGCTAGTCCTGGCCTCCTGGCTCGCGGCAGTGGCGGCGACTGAGGCCCTGGAGCAGGCCTCGCTGCCGGCAGAGCAGAGCCGGGTCCAGCCCATGACCGCCTCCAACTGGACGCTGGTGATGGAGGGCGAATGGATGCTGAAATTGTGAGTGTGCCCACCTGGTCTGCAAGTCACACTGCCTGCGCGCGCCCCACCCTCCCGAACCCCAGCGGGCTGCTTGCGATCTCTTCCAGCAAGGCTAGACCTTGGGCCGGTCCTGGGTATACCTGCAACCTGCGGAGCCGGGCTGAGTCCCTTGTTGCTGCGCATGCGCCTGTAGCCTTCTTGGTGACAGCTCTGGGTGAAGAGCATGCCCTACCTCGTTCACCCCTTGCTTTAGAGGAAAGTCTTTTAGGGATGGAGTAGGCAGCTTACCAAGAACAAGAAGGGGAGGAGGAGAAAATATGCAAGAAAGCCATATGTTCTTAAAGGAATTCACTTACTGGAGAAAGGCAGTCATTTAGTGACATTATGTACCCTATCAATAGGGAACACAGGCTAAGTAATTTATGTATTGAATAAGTCATTGCAGAATGGTGAAGGTGGACCACAGTTTGAAACTTCTTCCTTTTGAAGTATTTGAGATGTCATTGTGAAGATAAAACATAAACGTGGATGGGTAAGCTCTAAAACATGATTACGAATAGATGCTACTATTTGCTGTAATTTTTAGAGGCAGGACTTTTGGGTAGATATCATAATTTAATTGTGCTAAAGAGAAGGTCATTAACAAATTGACCCTTTTGAACAATAGAAGGTAGGTAAATGATGGATAGTACCTTTACTTTGAAGGACATAGGAAACTCTTTTTGAATTAGGAGAAGACAAGGGATTTGTAGCTTATAATTAACTTTTATAGTAAGGAAGTGATCATTTGAAAGAAGACGTGAAGTTGACAGGGGACAGTTGTCTCTGTAGGTTTGAGAGACCATCATGGACTAAAAAATGAAGAACATCAGGAAAAATTGCTGGACTACATCTCTATAACCTGTGGTTTCAGGCAATATATGTAAGTTATCACTTCTATTTGATAATTTGTTTTACATTGAGGACATAGACACTCTCAAAGTTGTATTTTTATCTATCCAAGACCAAATTTTGATTACTTCTTTAGATTGCAAGCAGGCGCCTATGGAGTGAAAACCTCAGTGTGAGATTTGGGACAGAAGTTATGTTGCTTAACAAATTATGTTGCTCAAAGAACATAATATATATTCTCCCTCAGACATGCATAACTGGGTTATAAAGAAGGAGATACTTAGACCTCAAAATGCCATTGTTATCAAATAATAATGCCATTGTTATAAAAAATAAATCAGTGAAACTATTAAAGAAAGCTATAGATATGAATAACTTAGTAAAATAAACCCTTAGCAACTTTGAATGGAAGTGAGGTCATATTACATTTAGGACCAAGTTTTAAAGTAAGTGAAGCTTTGTTAGGACTGCCATGTTTATAATAACGGTAAGAATTGTAGAGAAACTATACATTTTGTTAGCTAATACTGTAGGAAGTTGTTTTTTTCAGTACGTCCTTACACTAGTTATTCCAGATGTCAGCTTTCTGGAACTGGATTATTCTAGAACTGAATTATTCTACGTATGTGATTAAAGATAAAAATCAAAGCATGAAGGCCTCTTTGTATTTAATGACATCAACTCCTTTATGGTCCCTTTTGAATTAATTTTTTGTTTTTTCAAGTAAAAGAATCACAGTAAAGCTGTGATGAGTATAAGCCCAAATAAGCTTCTCACTGCCAACAGTTATGTGTGCTATGTTGATGGTTCAAATATTACCTTTTTATAAATACTCCAGCCTAGATGGCTGTAATCAATTGCTGTAAACTTGTACTG
Source organism: Pedetes capensis (assembly GCA_007922755.1). Taxonomy (NCBI): domain Eukaryota; kingdom Metazoa; phylum Chordata; class Mammalia; order Rodentia; family Pedetidae; genus Pedetes; species Pedetes capensis. Next base: position 75,503 of record VMDO01007037.1, on the reverse strand, counting down.
TGATGCAATAAGAGTCTTGCAACCCGGAAGTAAGCTGTATAGACACTTGAGATCATTTTAGTAAAACTTCTCTTTTAATGGAGTACGCTTCAGGATAGAGAGAAAGGAAGTGAGGCTGGAAAGGGAAGGACTTAAGCCATTCCATGAAACTTCTTTCTGGATGACAGAACCTCCTTTAGAAGTGCTCTGTCTGAATAAATACTGTGGCTTTTGTGTAATTTTGATCTTTTTTCTGTGTTATTAGATGTTACTCTCTCTCTTCCCCTTAAAAAAACCTAATGCTTAAAAAATATAAAATTCATTGTATTCTAAATACCAGTATAGGCCTAACGTAAATTTGTAAGAATTCATTCAAACACTTATGAGACTTTTTTTCTGGTGTATATAACAGAGGAAAACAATGTTTTTATAATACCTCCCATGCCAACACTTTGTTCAGATGAACTGGTTTTATAGTTGGAGATTACTAAGAGTCTGCAGATAATATATTTAACTTCTGTAAAGAAGCAAGTTAGGAAGTTTTCTGTTAGTATTAAAAATTTGGTAAAAAAATTGACATTACTTTGGAGAACAGTTCTTTATTTGTTCATTTGCTTTGTATGTTACCTTTATTCTGGAAATTTTTTTTTTTAAGTATCTATCTCATGTTACACAAAGTCCCCATGATACAATTCATGGTTATATTGAGATTGATAATTCATTTTTAAGAACCTAGCAGTGTGTATAGCTGCTCTGAGACATGAAAAGTTCCTATTACAAAACTTAATTTGCTATATTTTCTTTATCTTTCAAGATGTTGATTTTTGAGATCCTTGCAATTGAATTTTCAGTTTTAAAACCTCTTCTGTATTAAAGAGAAATGCCAACTAAAGTATTTTTGCAGTAATTCACCTTTTTTTTTTTTTTCCGGTACTGGGGGCTAAACCCAGGACCTTGCGCTTGCATGCTTTACAAGTGCTGTACCACTGAGCTGCACCCACAGCCCATTTTTTTACTTTTTGAGACAGGGTCTAGCTAAATTACGCAGACTGCCTCTGGTCTCCAACTTGCCATCCTCCTGCCTCCACCTCCACAGTCGCTGGGATTGTAGACCTGTGCCACCGCACCGGGCTAATTCACCATGTTTACTCTGAAATTTTTTTATAAATCTGCAAAATTATTCCATTACTGCTTATATATTTTTTAATACTATGAGTTTATACTCAATTTTTTATTCTTGTGTGCCTTTACATATTGTTTTATAATGTTTATCCTCTATTTCTGCCATGTCACTATAACTAATTTGTTGTGTTTTTTAAAAAAAACTTCTGATTTTTCCCTCTATTTCCATTGTTTTATACTATCTTTATTTAATTACTTTGCAACTCTTTACAATTTCATACTCTTGCTTGCTTCCCATTATATCAGTTTTTTTAGAATGCTACTTTTGTTCTTTTGAAATAAGAATATGTGATATGATTCATTCTGTGTACTGTTCTGGTGGTGGCTTTTTCTCCCCCAGAGAAATTTTGACCTGGTTCCCTTTAAACGAACATCCAGAGAAAAAAAGTATTTTTTGAGTTCTGTTAATTTACTTCTATAAATCAGATTTTTATAAAGCATTACTTTTTCTGACATTACTTTTGGGCTGCTCATGTTTCAAAACTGGGATTAGATACCTGGTGATGAGCCAAAGCCTCATTTATTTCCCTAGAACCTCTAAGTTTTAGTATTGTCTTTCCATTCTTTTTTTATTATTGGAGGAAATTTGTTGAACACCATTGCCTTAATTTGCTTGTGTCATGTAGTCTTATTTTCCTGCAGATTAACAAATTACCCTGCTTTATGGATTGAATGTTGAAGAAAGGGTCACTAAATCTTTGTTATATGTCAGGTTCCGGGTTTGGGAGTTGGGAAAGTAAAGATGAATGAGCTATACCTTGCTTTCAAGGGACTGACAGTCTTCTGTGCTCTGCGAAATAAATAGTATAAATAGCATTCATTTATTTAGCAAATGTTTACTGAACGCTTCCTCCATGTTATACATTGATTGGTGGTTCTTAATAAGGGACTCTTGGCATTTGGGTTGGACAGTGCCTTGGTGTCAGGTGATGACTCAGATTGTAGACATCCCTGGCTCCCGTATTATTCTTAGTCTTAGTCTGAAAAATTATAGCTCCCATTTCCAAATGCCTCTAACTGAAAACCATTGATTGCCCTGGGTATCGTTAGGGATATTTAAAAACATGCAAGGGGGAGTTCATAAGCTAATTTAGAGTTATTTGGTTTTAAGTGGTTTCCACAAATATTTTAAAGCCCCATCAAAACTTGTTATCCACATCACTTCCATCCTCCTCCTTCTCATTATTACAATTGCAGTAAATTGTTGCTCTGTTTACATCACATGTTCCCTACGATGTCTTATTTGAGCATCCCAGCAATCTTGTGCAGTGTTACCATTCTCATTCTTATTAACTAGAGAAGATGAAAACTTGAAAAAGGTAAGGCTTTGGCTCAACCTGATCTTTAGTACATGGTGGGCAAGGCCAGAACTAGACTGCAGGCCTATCCTTTGCAGTCTCAGATTCAAGCCTTGCAGGGTAGTGTGGGAACCTGGAGGAAGACATAGAGCCCAGTGGACTCTGGCTTAGGCTCTCCACTAGCCAGCACCCTGACCACCTGAGGGGAGGCCCTGTTCCTTTAAGACACAGAGGCACGTCCATGTTTTTACGATATCCACGTTTTTACGATATCCGTAGTTTTTGAGGGGCTGGGATTTAGCTCAGTTGGTAGAGCGCTGCGCTGCAGTCTCTGAGGTCCTGAGTTCAATTCCCAGCACTGCAAAAATGGGAGAAGGACCTGGCAGTCTACTCCCAAGGCAATCCTGAAACAGTCTGCCATTGAAAACCCTATGAGGATCTCTATGAGTCAGATACTGACTCAACAGCACCTAACAACAACAAATAGTTTCTGAAAATCAAGAACGTTATTGCTGTATGTTCACTCTTAATACTCCATACCACTTAAATAGGTACCTTGCCTTCTCTATATCCCAACACTGCAGGAAAATTCCTTCTTACTGTGTATCTCTTGTTGTGTATTTAGGATGGTCTTTACCACAACTAGTAAGTATAAATTGGTTTGTATACTTTTGAACTAAGTATTTCTTTATTCTTCCACTCAACTGTAAACTTTTAAGCAGAACAACAAGGTTTTTCTTCCTCCTGATTCAGCTCCAAAGACTTAATAACTATCAGGTGGTAAGTGTTCAGTAAATACCTTTTGCTTAAATGAATGAATGAAGAGTACACCTTACTACTTTTTTGTTTTTTGCAGTATTAGGGATTGAATTTAGAGCCTCGCACATGCTAGGCAAATGCTGTACCAATTAGCTGATCACCCAGCTCCTTTTTCATTTTTTATTTTGAGACAGGGTCTCACTAAGTTGTTCAGGCTGCCTGTGGCCTCAAACTCGCTATCCTCCTGCCTCACTCTCCAGAGTCACTGGGATTACAGGCATGGACCATGTTGCCCGGTTTATTTCATTAATCAAGAGGTTCTTCAAATATATCATTGAAAGAAGCATCTGTGTATATTGTCTTAAAGATTCTCACTGTCATCTCACATTTCTTCATTACTGTAGTAAATATTTCTTGTGGCCTAGGACCTGCCAGGCTCTGCTCTAGGTGCAAGTGACACAGTGGTCACTGCTTTCAGGGAGTGAATTCACCTTTCTTTAGCAGGGGTTATGATTTTCATACATCTGTCAAGTTTTATTATGCCACCACTTTATTTTATTATTTTCAGCCCTGAGGAGTTGAACCTAGGGCCTCGCACATGCTAGGTAATTGCTCTATCACTGAGCTGTATCTCTAACTCCTTTTTTTTTTTTTTTATTTTGCGACAAAGAGTCTTGCACAGGCTACCTCTGACCTCTAATGAAATCCTACCTTAGCTTCTGAGTCACTAGAATTATAGGAGTGTGCCATGGCTCCCAGGTTTATTATATTTGTAATAAAATGTTATAGAAATTATTATTCAATTCTTGAATCATGTAAGAGCATTAACAGATTCTTCAAAAAGAAGAACAGTTGAGGTAGGATTTTTATTTTTTGTTGTTGTTGCTCTGCCTTTTTTTTTTGGGGGGGGGGGACTGAGGATTGAACCCACAGTGTCCTATATGCTAGACAAGTCCACTACCACTGAGCTGCACCTCCATCCTGTTTAATGTAGTTAAGGCATCGTTTGTTAACATTTTAGTCTCATTTACTAAGACATAGAAAAATGAACCTAGTGTTCCCCTTTTCTCTGTATTGCCATGGATTCAGCTGACTGTTTTGGTCAAAGTAAATTCTGAGTAAAAGTTGACTACATTTGTCATTGTCTCATTTCTGCAAGGATAAGAAAAAAGCAGGGAAGAGAAGGTACTGAGAAACACTGGTGAGATTAGAGCCACATGAAGAAAAATTGTCCATTTTGGGTGAATAAAAACTTATTTTTAATACAGTTTTCTTTCTAGAAAATAAGCTGTGTAAGTCCTTCCTCTGAAATACTTTGTATACCTAATAAAATCTGACATTAAATTCAGCGACTTTGTGCCATAAAAGAATCAAGGTCATTCAACCACCTTATGAGCAGCATAGCTTCAGTGTACTTTGTACATGAATAACAGAAGCTTATGTATGAATAAGACAAGCATGATTTTTCATTTGTTTCCCAGAAATGGTTAAAAACAGTGGACTCATATCCAAGTTGGTATAATTTTACAGCAGGCAGACTGAGCAACTTAGTGAGATCTTGGGTTAAACTCCCATTGAAGTTAAAAAAAGAAAAAAAAAAAAACAGCTCAACATCAAACACTCAGAGAGAGAAAATATAAAAAAGAATGTGCCCAAAGGAAGAAAGAATCTCAAAGTATAATTTAATGAATTATGGATGCTCTTTGCTTTATTTCCCTAGGACTCTGTCATTGAATACCTTTGGTAGATCAGTAATTATTAAATCATGTAAATTCAGATGTCTTTATAAAGCTTACTGGAATATAATTCAAATGCCCTTATGAAGCTTACTAAAATGTGTAAATAGAAAAAATACTTATTTCTAGTTTCTAGGACCAGTGATGCTAATTACCCATTGTTGTTGTTGTTCTGAGGTGCTATTGAGTCAAGTCCCACTCATAGCAATCCTATCTACAGCAGATTGAAACACTTCCGGATTCTGTGCCAGGCACATGATCTTATTTATGTTTAAGCCCATTGTTGCAGACACTGTGTCAGTCCATCTGGTGGAGGGTTTTCCTTTTTTTCTCTGACCTGCCACTCTCCAAACATGATGTCTTTCTCCAGTGATTGATCTCTCCTGACTACATGTCTGAAATATGTAACATTACCTGTAGAGACTCTTAAGTCAAGACAGATTTATTTATGCCTGCGATTTAGCTCAGTTGTTAGAGCGCTGCTCTGCAGTCTCTGAGGTCCCGAGTTTGATTCCCACCATCGCAAAATGGGAGAAGGACGTGGCAACCCACTCCCAAGACAGTCCCGAAACAGTCAGCCATTAAAAACCCTATGAGGGTCACTATGAGTCGGACTTGACTCAATGGCACCTAACAACAACAACAACAAGACAAAAGATGTGATAGGTCAGATCTTTTGTAGTCCTTAGGAATGGAATGCTACTATGAATTGGGAGATGGGATTTTTTTCCTGTTTTTTTTTTGTACTGTAGTGGAGGTTGAAACCAAGGCCTCTTGCATGTTAGACATGTCCTCCACCTATGAATTACACTCCCAGCTCCTTTTTGAATTGTTTATTTTGAGAAAGTGTCTCACTAAGTTGGACAGACTGCCTCAGGCTTTGAACCTGTGATTCTGTTGCTACAGTCTCCTGAGTAACTGGCATTACAGGTGAGCATCAGTTTGCCCAGCTCTAAGAACTACTTTTAAATAGTATGTTGTTGTTAAGATTGTGTTTGGTTCTTTCTGATGAGTTTTATTCATGCATGCATATACACATAAATTATGTATGCATGTGTATGTATCTAGAGAGAAAGTAGAAGAGAGAGAGAGAGAGAGAGGGAAAAAGAGCAGGAAAATCACATGACTTATGCTTGCATTCATGTTTGTATTTTAATTATATTAGATTCTAAATTCCTATCTAAATTACTGTCCTTCAGATACAAAAGAATACTACTAATTAAAAAAAATTCAGCAACAATGGGCTAGTTCCAACACATAACTCAGAGCAGGCTGTTCTCTACTACTGAAAGAACATATTGGTGCATTCCCAACACAACCATCTCTGACTAAATCTCAGAAATAATGGTACTGACAGTGCCACAGACCAGTGGGTTGCAGCAACATAGAAAACAGAATAGCTAAAATTACTTCAATGGCATATCTGAGTGTGTATGATAATTATGTATCTGAAAACTCAGAGCCTATCTGGAGATTAAGGACTATGACATTTTAAAATTATGAAATTTACATGACTTAGTAATTACTGATCCACCACATGCGTTCAGTGGTAGGGTCCTCCCTTCCCTTACCCTTCTCTTCACTTCCCTCTCCTCCCCCCCCTTCCCTGCCCGTCCCTTCCCTTCCCTTTATTCCATTCCATTCCATTCCCAGTGTAGTAACTCTGATTATTACAGATGGTTGAAAAACAACAAAAAAACAGATGGGTAAAGTCTGCCTCAGAGGAAATCATATTTGATTCCTTTTTTTTCTTTCCCTTCCTTTTCTCAGTATTTGGGGTTGAACTCAGGGTCTCAAGCATGCTTTGCAAGCGCTCTACCACTGAGGTACACCTCCATGCAACCCATTTTTTATTTTCTATCTTGAGACAGATTCTGACTAAGTTACGCAGGCTGCCTCTGGCCTCAAACCTGTGATCCTCCTGCCTCTGCCTCCCAAGTTGCTGGGATTACAGGTGTGCACCACTGTGCCTGGCTTTCCTACATCTCTTTCTCCTTCACCCTTTCTTCTGTTCACGTAGAAATTATAGGGACTACATTTTATGAAAATAATTCAGTAATGGAAAAAAATGCAAAATAAATTGGGGGGAATTAACAATTTTACAGTACTCAACCTGCTTGCCCATATCTTCTGATATCTCTCTATTTCATCAAGTCTTTAAAAATACTGTGAAAACATTCACGGAAGTAGGAGTATAGTGAATCCTAGTAACCTATCATTAAGGTCCAACAGTTATCAATATTTTGCCATTATCTATACTTCCTGTCCTCTACCCTTGGGTGTTGTAATTTATATACTACAACATTTGTTCATTATATGTGAACAATGTAGTGATTGTTTTTGTTGTTCAGTGCTGACGAGTCCCTATGTACAACAGATGTAACAATATTGTGTTTCTCTGCTATTCATAGGGTTTTCAAAGGCTAATTGTTTTTTGGCAGTGGGTTGCCAGGTCCTTCTCCCAAGCCTGTAGCACCTGGTGTTCCCAGCTGTCTCTCATCCAAGTACTAGCCAGGCCCAACCCTGCTTAGCTTTCAAAATCTGTGGCTCAGATGCCACAATGGTACAGCTACAGGCAATTCAGTGATATCAAGGTTTTTTCTGTCTATTTTATCAATATTTTAACTTGTGTTCAAGACCTTTTAAAAGTTTTCATTTGAGCAGATTTAAAACATAAGTCTAGTTGTGGTGGCATCCTGAAATATTCAAAGTGTGCCTGTGTCTCATGATGTGTCTATCTATCCATCCTCCTCCCCCCACCAAAGTATCCTGCTCTATTTTGTGAGTGTGATTATATTGTTTACCACTTTTATCTTCTGGGTATTATTAAGCAAAACCAAATGTTTCTCCACTTGTATCCATGTGTTTTGGGGACATTATACTGTAAATGTTAATTTACCTTTTAACTATGTCATATTAGTATTTTGAAATGAATTTGCAGTGTATGGTATTGTTTTTCCACATGTTAAGCACTGTCATGCCAACTCTGAAGTCTCTGTAAGGCTTATTTAATCCTGTTATTTCTAATTTAATTATATCTTCCCTTCTGTATTAGTTTCATTGAGCTGCTATAACAAGCTGCAAATACCTGGGAGGCTTTAAATAACAAGAAATTTATTTTCTCACAGGAGATCCAAAATCCAAGATCAAGGTGTAACAGTGTTGGTGCTCTCTGAAGGATAAATGGAAATATACCTCTCTCCTAGTTTCTGGTGGCTCCTAGCATCCTGTGGTGTCCCTTGGCTTGTAGTTCTATCTTTGTCCTTATTTATTTATTATACTGACAGATGAATCCCAGGGCCTCACACATTCTAGTCAAGTATTTTGCCACTTAACAGCACCACAGCCCCATTTTTATTTTTTATTTTGAGACAGACTCAGTAATTTGCATAGGCTGCCTCTGGCCTCAAACTTGCCATGCTCCTGCCGTAGATGTTACTACAGTGCCCAGCTTCTTTTTCTTCTGGAAAGAACTATTATTGGATTTAGAGCCCGTCTTAAATCAGAATAACCTCTTCCCAAGATCCTTAATCTAATTATATATGCAAAAGCTTCTACTCCAAATAAGGTCATGTTCACAGGTACCTTAGCTAAGACTTGAACATATCAATCACTTAGGGAATATTATTCTGTCCACTACACTTTCCAGACAGCAAACTACTCTGCATTCTCATGTTTAACATCAGCACATTAAACCTTGAGAAAACTCTAGAGCTTTATGGTGTGAGTCTTTTGTTTGCTTTTGTTTTCTTTTTCTTTTTTCTTTTTTTTTTTTTTTTTCAGTGTTGGGCTTGAATCTAAGAGCCTTGAGTATGCTAGGCAAGCACTCTAATACTGAACTGTACACTCAGTCTCTTTTTTAAAAATTTATTTTTACTTATTTTTGAGACAAGGACTTGCTAAGTTGTCCATGGTACCCTGACCTCAAACTTGAAATCCTCCTGCTTCAGCCTCCTGAGTTTCTGGGATTATAGACCTACACCATGGTGCTCAGCTTTTTTTAAAAATTTAATTAATTTTTTTATTTTTGAGACAGGGTCTCACTATGTAGCTAAGGTGAACTTTGAACTCCTCCTGCCTCAGCATCCTTAGTGTTGGGATTACAGGCTTGTGCCACAATGACAAAATCTTGTCTGAGTCTTTAATGGTGCATTCTAGGACTTGAGAGACCAATAACATATTGCAAGATGACTACTCATTCCATTTCTTTTCTTTGATTCTGTCTTGTTCTTCCCTGATCCATTAATCCACAGAACTACCACTTTAGATTTTCCTCAAATGTAAATCTAATCAGCATTCTGTTACCACTTAAGGCTTACCACTGAATAAAACTTTCACTCCTTATATGATTTCTTTAAAGGCAGCGGATGATATTTTTACCCTCCCTTCTCCATGCTATGAGCCTTCACATATACTGTTTTCTCTGATTAGAACATTCTTTCACCCCTCCCTGGCTATTACTTAGACTTTAGCACAGATGTTTCTTTCTCTGTGGACCCTTCTGAGATGTTGCCTCAACTTTAATGAAAAATAAATATATAAAACAGTTCTGGTTTGAAGGCCCAGGCATTTTTAACTCTTTTTCCTTTTAAGAAAGTGTTGTGTATAGCTGGCATATTAGTTGGGAAATCACAGGTAGAGGATTAGTCCATAATGGCAGCAAAGCATGGTGGTGGAGTAGGCATCTATACAGATGGCTGGCCTGTGGCAGTCAACCTCACAGCATCACAGGGGAGGAAGCAGAGAGATTCCTGAAACCGCAAATGTGGGTTAAAAACCTCCACAGCCCCACCTCCAGTAACCACTTCTACAGACCTGAGTCCCACCTCCCAAAGTTCCATGACCTCTACAAACAGCACCACCATCCAGGGACCAAACATTAAAGCATGTGACCTTTGGAGGACATTTTATATTCAAACCATGATAACTGGTTTACCCTATACCTTCTTCTTTCCTTCTTGGAGTAGTTCAGCACTGCTCAGCACAGATATTTGAATGTTTGGAAACATGGTTGAGGACTCATTAATGACAGGTCTTCTGGTCTCTCCCCGGATCTGTAGCTTTGATGGATTTGAAACTGATTTGTCTAATAGATGGGCATCCTTGTGAAAACTGACCTCCTTATGGGGCATATGAAGCAGTATTTCCCCCCAGAGATCAAAGGTTACCTGGAAAGGGACAGAATTTGGTTGGATTGTAAGGATAACATCAAAAATATTTTATATTTTACAATAGTTCCTGAAAATATTCTCAAAATTTGACTAATTTCTTCCTATAGAATTTGTACTCACGTATTAAATCCTCTAGAAAATATGCTTGTTTTTCTATATCACATGACTTTGAAAAATCTTGCTTTTATACCTCCCTTTAGTTAAGAATCTATTTTTCAATTTGAATGTCCTATTTCTCTATTTTGCTTTATACATGTTTTTCATATATTTGTTCTGATTAGCTATTCTTCTCTTATAGTTATGCCCCATGGTGTCCTTCCTGCCAGCAGACTGACTCTGAATGGGAGACTTTTGCAAAGAATGGTGAAACACTTCAGATTAGTGTGGGGAAGGTAGATGTCATTCAAGAACCAGGTACTGTAAATGTTGAACATTAAATGCAAAATTTAACAACTTTTTTATTTGAATTTCTTCCAGCATGTAAAAACTGAAAAACTAGGATGCTGATGACCCATGAACTTACCACTTAAATCAAAAGGTTACATTTTGGCATATTTGGGTCTGTCGATGAATGTGTTGGGCTGGGATTTAGCTCAGTTGGTAGAGCGCTGCGCTGCAGTCTCTGAGGTCCTGCGTTCAATTCCCAGCACCGCAAAAATGGGAGAAGGACCTGGCAATCCACTCCCAAGGCAATCCTGAAACAGCCATTGAAAACCCTATGAGGGTTGCTATGAGTTGGATACTGACTCGACGACACCTAACAACAATGACAACAACTTGAATGTGTTACACATACATATGTGAATATATATTTGTATTTATTTATTTATTTATTTATTTTTGCTGAGACATTGGCAGTGAGTTGCAAACATCTTGGTAGTTTACCCTTCAGTTCTCTTTAACATGTTACAGTCTTCCTGATTATTTCCCATGAATCTTTTTCTTTCTTTTTTTTCTTTTCTTCACCACACTGAGGGCTTGAATCCAGGGCCTCACACATGCTTTGCAAGCTCTCTACCACTGTGCTTCACCCCCAACATTGTTTTGTTGTTAGTTTTAATCTTGACACAGCATCTCTAGGTTATATAGACTGCCTCTGACCTTCAACTTAGCAATCCTCCTGCCTCCACCCCCTGAGTTGCTGACATTACAGATGCGTGCCACCACACTTGGCTGCCATGGGTCTTTGTATAGTGTTTTGTAATTTTATTTTATATATTTATTTATTTATTTTTGTGATACAGGAGAGTTTAACCCAGGGCCCAGCATGCTTTTGCAGACACTCTTCCATTGAGCCCCACCCCCAACCCTTTATTTATTTATTTATTTAACATTTTATTTTGAGACAGTCTTGCTAAATTGTGCAGGTTGCTTCTAGCTTCAAATTTGCAGTCTTCCTGCCTCTGTTTCCTGAGGAACTGGGACTACAGGCATAAGTCACCTTGCCCTGCTTTTATTTTTGTTTTATGTGGTACTCAGGGTTGAGCCCAGGGCCTTATGTATACTTTGCAAGCACTGTACAACTGAGATACACCACAGCCCTCCCCCTACCCTTTTTTTAAATCCTGAGACAAGGTCTCACTAAGTTATGCAGACTGCCTCTGGCCTTGAATTTGGGATCCTCCTGCCTCCACCTCTTGAGTCGATGGAATTACAGATATGTTTTGAACCAGGATACAGTCAAGGATCACAGATTACATTTGGTGGTTATGTGTTCTGGGCTTGCTTCATCTGGAATTATAATCTTCCTTCCCCCCCACCCCTTGACAGTGATATTCTGAAGAGAACAGATCAGGATTTTTGTAGGTGTTTCTTTATGGTGACCTTTAACTTATTATCGTATTTTCTGCATTCTTCACAAACTGGAAGTTTGATCTGCAGGCGTGATTCAAGTCAGTTTAGACCTGTATGACAAGAGTATTTTTATAGGTGGTGCTGTGACCTCATGTTCAGCTCATAGAAGGCACATATTGTCACTATAAGTTTGAGTACTTGGTGATGACGCTAAATATGTCATTTATTAAGAAATAACCCCACTTTGTCATTAGGAAGCAACCTATAGGGTGATTCTTTGGGGTTTTAAGATCCATAATTATCTTCCCTCCGTCATGTATTTCATTGTAGATTCCAGAATTGTGAATTCCTAATTCTGTCATTCATTGTGTGCTTATTAGTTATGAGTGCATAATTTATTTTAAAAAAGAATCACTTTTTACCCCTAAAAGTAAAAGAGAGGACACTTTTAAATTTTCACAATATTCACAATACATTTATATTGTGATATATATTTTAAAATAATTTTGTACATTACATATAGGTTGAAAAGAAGAGTTGGACTTTTGTAATCTAAGTCTCAAAAATGTGGCTATTTTCAAATATTAGCAGTTATCTTTTCCTATTGAAATTCAATTTCCAGCTACTGCATTTCTTTATAAGGGGAAAAATAAGGTAGGCAGAGAAGAGTAACTATTTACCTCTCCAAAATAATAAGTATAAATTCAAAAAACACTACGTAATGAAGCACCAAGTACTTGGATAATAAGATAGGTAGTATATGTTAAGATTAATGTGCTTAACAAACCCATCAGAGAGATTTGTATTAAAAGCCTCCAGTTTTCAAGCCATTCCCTTTTCAGCTTCTAGAACAATCACCTCTGTTCAGTCTCTATTGAGAGATCAACAATTATCGTTATTAGTTCATGGTTTTGGCTGTTATACTGAGTTATTGTGTTTGGAGATAAAATCATTTCAATTCTATTTTTGCTGAATATTTGTTTTTATCTTTAGAAGTTTGGGTCTAGTGAAAACTGATTCGTTAGCTGGATGTGGTGGGGTGTGGTATTTAATTTAAAATAGTCTTTCTATTTAAAAATGTAGAGTTACAGCTCTTCCATTGCAAATGGCTCAAGGATAGAATAAGAAGGAAATTGGTTATGAAGAAATATTTTAAAAACATTAATTGTTGACTTGCAGTTTTATATAAATATAAACTAAACATACTTGAACTACTCAACAAACAGAAAAATAATTTCTCTCCTATACTATGGGAATAATGAAGAAACAAAGTCCAATAAAAATAAAGGTGATTATTTAAAATGTGTTAGGACAATTTTTAAAGGCAGAGGCTCTAAAATTCTTTTAAATGAAGAAAACTTAAAAACTACCACTCAGACACAAAGATTAGAAGACAAAACTGTACATGCCTGATTATTTGAATGGCCTAGAGAATACTGGCTGCATAATGACTTTTTTTTCAAGGATGAATGACATATATGACTATGGTCCCATAAGATTGTATCACCTAATGGTGTCATAGCCATCTTAGTTTGTATAGATGTTCACATGGCAACACAACCTCCCAAAGATGCATTTTTTTCAGAACATGTCTCTCTTCTTGTCTCTCTTTAAGTTATGCTCTGTTGTTTTAAGTTTATAATTTTACTTTGAATTACAAATCTAGTGCTTTCACTCATCTTATAATGGGGCTTAGAAATAATGGGTTTACTCCATGAATATTTGAGACCAGTTGTAGATACAAATGATACAAATATAAATAAGGACAGATGTCTGACTCTCCATTGAGCTTACATTCTAGTGAAGGAGATAAGTAGTAACAAATATAAAATGGGAAATATTATTAAATGATGGTGAGGGCTTTAAAGAAAAATAAAATAGAGTGAAAATGTAGAAAATATGGGAGCCACTTTTTTAAGATAGGATGACTGGGGAAGGACTGTTTAACTAGAGGTCTTAATAAATTGACACACTGAGCTTCAGCAAGACTTAGGGGAGAAACATTCCAGACAAAATAAACAACATGTGCCAGTTGGAGTATACTTGGCTTAGTTGATGTTCAGTGGGATGATCAAGATGAATGGAGATGGAGATGGAGCTAGGGGCTGGACTGTATAGGGTCATGTTGGCCATAGCAAGGAATTTAGGTTTTATATGAAGTATGATAGGAAGAAGGCTATGGGAAGAATTGAATAGGGGAGTGAAATATGATTTATGTTTTAAAAGAATTCCTTTGACTGCTATGTGAAAAAAAAGTGACTCCAATGGGTCAGAAAGGGAAGCAGGAAGAACAATTGGGAGGTTAATGCAGTAGTCCAGTGTTGAGAAGATGGTGACTTGGATTAGTAGCCGTAATGGTTAAATGGTTGGATTTAAGAGTAGTATTTCCTGATGGATGGGTTATAGAATGTGTTGGGAGGAAAGAACATGGAGAAGATTAAGGAGGAACAGGTTTTGGACAGAGGTTAAGTTCAGAATGTTAAATAAGTGTCCAATTAAAGATAAACTAGTGAGATAATTTGAGGATCATGAATGTAGATGTTGGAAGCTAGGGAAAGAATTGAGATTCGACGCAGGTGTGTGCCAGAGAAATAAGAACTGGGGCACTCTAGCCTTTAGAACTTGTTGTGGTTTGAATATGAAATGTCCACCACAGGCTCAAAGTGTTGAAGCCTTTGTCCCTAGCTGATGGTGCTATTTTGAGAGGTGGTGGAAACTCCAGAAGGTAGGGCCGAGCTGGAGGAAGTAGGTCTCAGGGGCATCATTGGAAAGATATACCTTGTCCCTGGCCCTTTCTATCTCTGTCTGCTTTCTGGCTGCCATGAGGTGAGCACATTTGTTCCACCATGCTATACCTTTCCTCCATGATTTTTCTGCCTTGTCACCTGCCTAAAAGCAATGGAGCCAGTTGACCATGGACTGACACCTCTGAAACTGAGGCAGAATAAATCCTTTCTCCCTTAAGTTATCAGGGATTTTGTTACAGTGATGAAAACTGACTAATAGAAAAAAACAGAAATTGCAGCAGGGGACAAGGAGTAGTGGTAAGGTAAAATGGAGAAGGAGAAGTAGGAGAGTCTGGGAGCCAAGTAAAGGGGGAACATCTTACATGATAACTCACTGAGAAGCCTCTAGGGTATCTTGTCCCTATTCTTGGAAGCAATCTGAGTGTTTATTCTGTACAAAATTTAATATTCTCAAGGAGCAGTGGAAAACCATCAAAATGATATTATTTATTTTTCTTCACTGTTAAGCACATTAGTAGATTTCTTTTTAACAAATTTCTGTTTGTTATAGATCTCCATTTGATATTCTTTCATCAAGCAAGGCTACCCTGCTCCAGGAGTGCTAGTTATGAATAATTTCATTTCTTTTCTTTGCAAGTACATTTAAAATGAGAGGAAAGCAAGAATTTTTGAGGTATTCATGTATACTCTTTAGTTATGCCTATAACCATTCTATCAGTGTATCTAATTAGAGATTCCTTTATATATTTTAAACAAAAGTAATATTGCAGAATTATCAAAACTAGGGATTATAAACATGTTGTATTTTTACAGCTGAGATATAGAAGTCAAGGAAAGGACAGACCTTAGGTTACATTACATTGCCTGTTTAATACTACATCGAGGAAGCAGTGTTTCAGTTGAGCTATCTTTGTGAAATTAAATTTAATGAGTATGTACTTGAACCTTCTGTTCCATGCAGATGAGCTTAATTGTCAAGGACTGGAAAATAGCAGCTGCTCATATATTACCCATATGTGATTGGTTATGTCACTAAATTAGAGGAAAGCCAGACCACTGCCACAAGCCAAGAATAAACATTGTCTTTAAAACCACCAATTTAATACAGAGGCCAATTTAG
The DNA here is from genome assembly GCA_007922755.1 of Pedetes capensis. Taxonomy (NCBI): domain Eukaryota; kingdom Metazoa; phylum Chordata; class Mammalia; order Rodentia; family Pedetidae; genus Pedetes; species Pedetes capensis. The sequence continues at coordinate 59,717 of VMDO01007037.1, read as the reverse complement.
TTTACTGTAATATATTATGCTTTTAAATTTATGATTGTAATAAGTAGTCTTTTGTATTCTGTTATATTGCAACTATATTTCCATCTCAAAGATAAGTTTCTCCTTTTTTGCTATTGTGTTTTTTCTGCTACTCTTTTTGGTGATAATTAAATATTTAGTAAGTGTTTACTTTTGCTTGTAATTGTGTTATGTACTTACAAGCATTTTAGCTCATAAAGAACAAATTGTTTATCTTATTCAGAAAAGAAATTGTGGAGTTTTAGTAATATGACCAGTGAATAGAACAAAAGCTATGAGCTTTGTGTTTTCTTAATGTTGTTTGGGGATGAGGTTTAGTTTAGTTGGTAAGGTGCTGCTCTGTACTCTTTGAGGTCCTGGGTTTGATTCCCCAGCACTGCAAAAATGGGAGAAAGATGTGGCAATCCACTCCTAAAGCAGTCTCAATATAATCAGCCATCAAAAACCCTGTGAACAACAGAGAAGCACTGATATATTGCCAGGCATGGCATAGGCATAATGTTGGGGTGTGTTTCATTCAGTTGTACATAGGGTGGCTGTAAGTCACACCCCACACACCCCACTTATCGAGTCGGGACCGACTAATAGCAACCCTGTGTACAACAGAATGAAACATTACCTACCATATACTGTGCCACGCCTACCACTATTGTCAGTGCTTCTCTGCTATTCACAGGGTGTTCAATGGCTAATTGTTTCGGGAGTGGGCTGCTAGGAGTCCTTCTCCCAAGCCTTTAGATCCAGTATTCACAAGTGATCTCCCATCCAAGGACTAACCAGGCCCACCCTGCTTAGCTTATGAGATCTGACAAGATTAGATGCCAAGGTGGTATGACTGTAGACTGCTTTTTTTTTACTCTCAACTTAATTTCTATTGTGATTTTTCATGTCAAAATATAATTCCCTGTAATGATTTGGTTGCTTTCTCTGTGCTGTTAATTCTTTTTGTTGTTGTTATATCTGTTTATTCTGAGAAGAAGTTAAAATTGTTTCTGTATTCCAGGGTTTATGCCTTTTTTCTGTTGCACTAAAGTCTTCATTTTAAAATGGAAGTTACCCTTACAGTAGAAAAGGCAAGCAGAAATTTTGGGAGATTATGGTCAAACTTTCCTGCTACCATACAACTGTGTTGTCCGATCCTGTCAGATCTCGGAAGCTAAATAGGGTCAGGTCTGGTTAGTACTTGTATGGGAGACCTTATAAAATGGCCCAATAGTTACAGAAAACAACATAGCAGTTCATATGAAGAGCCATAAAATTCTTAGACCTTTAATCTAGCAATTTTAGAAACAGGTATCCTTTCTGCCTTATAGTCTAAACCAGAAAGATGCAAATTTCAGAGACTATCTGTCACTTTTTTGTTAAATTTTCTTTTTACTCATTGATTTTCATTAATATATTTATTTATATGAATATAATTTGTTTTCTAAAATCATGGGCACTCTCCAAGAGACATATGCCTAAAGTAGCTTGTGTCTGTAACAACATTTTATTTAATCCAAGATTTAAATGTAGAAAATCAGAGCTAGCATTTATGTAGCACTCATCACATGACAGGCTTTGGATTCTATGTGTCTTTTATATGACAAATCATTTAATGCTAAAATACCATGGGATAGAAAATATGATGCTTATGTATAATAAGGAAACTGAAGCCCAGAGAGTTTAAATTAACTATCACAGATTGGGGCTGGGATTTGGCTCAGTTGGTAGTGCACTGCGCTGCAGTCTCTGAGGTTCCGAGTTCAATTCCCAGCACCGCAAAAATGGGAGAAGGGCCTGGCAATCCACTCCCAAGGCAATCCCGAAACAGTCAGCCATTGAAAACCCTATGAGGGTCGCTATGAGTTGGATACCGACTCTACGGCACCTAACAACAACAACAACAACAACATCACAGATTAATAAGGCAGAAGTGGGTTTTGACCCCAGGTATGCTGCCTCCTGGATCTGGAATGTGTCTAATGAAATTTTTTTTTGTATTTATTTATTTGTTTATTGCTCTAGGCAGTGACAACTAAGGATTTTAAAAAACAAGTTAAGAAAATTGGGCTAAATGATGCCTAACATGTTAGAAATCCTGTTAATTCTGATAAAAGAGAAATCTAGGTCAAAAGTTTTAAAAAGTAATGAGATACTGTTTATTTTGTTCATTCCATTTAATGTTTGTATAAATAAAGCATACTTCCTCAACACTATAATTCTCCATCGATAAAATTGTGAGGTACACATAAGAATTAATAATTAGGAATGGAGTGAGGTATGTCCCTATTTGTAATAATTATTTTAAACCAAAAGCATATAATAATTTTTAAGAACTCAGGAATACCAGTACTCTTTCCTCAGATAATTTAGAGTTGGAAGTATACTGCAAGATATCCCTGTTCCCCATTAAGGTGGAATTCCAATCAGAGTCAGAGACGAAAATAGCCTCAGTAGAGGTGGTTGTTAAATCCTCAGTTGACCTCTCCTTGGGTCACTTGTGTTTTTGTAGCTGAAAATCAATGTTGAGAAAAGTGTACAGTGACAAATTTATGTTTCTTTTTGTGACATTGAGTTTTACTGTTTCCATAGTACTGTTTTCTTTTAAGTACCTTAGGGATGTTTTAGTGTCCACTTGGTCTGATTTTAAAAAAAAAAAAAAAAAAAGAGAATCCTTGTTTTAAGAAGAATCATCTTTAATCACTAAATTATTGAATGTAGATTTATAAAGTGGGTTAAAAGCAAATTTCCAATCATATTAAAAGTAAAACTGAAGTATTTCAAATTTCAAGTGATCACAGAGATATAAAATATGAACAACTTGACTAGATATTTGATTTTGGCCATATTCTTCAGTAAGAAAGAGAGAAATGATTAGAAATGTTAAGATGATATCTGTCTTCGTTTGATGCTGGATCCTTTCACATTCTTCCCCTTTACCCATTTTTTGTGCTCTCATAATTTATTTTTAGATGTTATTTATTTTAAACATTTAAAGACTAGAGATCTGTTTTCTACTTCTGGTTTTATTCATGTTTTTGCTACATGCTCCTCTTGTTGTCATCTACCTCTTTGTAGAGTCATGATTGTGACTATTTGATAAATTTTTTTCTTCTGCCACTGAACTGTAGCTCTATGTGCTCTGTGAGAACAAAGACTGTACTTGTTTTTGTTCATCTGAGTGTCTTGAGCAGTTATCATGACTCCTGGAACAAAGAAAGTTCTTGATAAATATTTGCTTAGTGACGAAGGCAGAGCTATCCAACCTTTTTACTTCCCTGGGCCACACTGAGTAAAGAGGAATTATCTTGAACTACACATAAATTATATAATGTTATTTGTATATCCCCCATACATCTGTCAGCTTGTCATGCTGTGGGGGTTTGCGTGTTGCTGTGATGCTGAAAGCTATGCCACCGGTATTTCAGATACCAGCAGGGTCATCCATGGTTGACAGCTTTCTAAGACAGACTAGGGAGAATGACCCAGCAACTGACTCCCAAAGCTATTAGTCTTTGAAAACCCTATGAATAACAGAGAAGCACATCAAATTTAGCTACAGAAAATCAGCCCCACAGGCTGGAAGACATTCAAGAAACAACTGGGGAATAGTTGCCTCCTCAAAGTAGACTCCATCTTAATGATGGGAATGAAATAAAGCCCATGGGATGACCGACCTTTTGATGATATGGCACAGCTCAAAATGAGAAGAAACATAGTGGTTGCAACAATGGGCTCAAAAATAAAAAGATCATGTGCATGGCACAGTGTTGGGTAGTGTTTTGTTCTGTTGTACTTAGGGTAATTAGGAGTCAGATACAACTCTTTGGCACCTAATAACAACAATGTGGGGGCTGGGATTTAGCTCAGTTGGTAGAGCGCTGCTCTGCAGTCTCTGAGGTCCCGAGTTCAATTCTCAGCACTGCAAAAATGGGAGAAGGGCCTGGCAATCCACTCCCAAGGCAATCCCGAAACAGTCAGCCATTGAAAACCCTATGAGGGTTGCTATGAGTTGGATACTGACTCAACGGCACCTAACAACAACAACAACAACAACAACAACAACATGTGTATATACATAATATGACATTTAATATTTTTATATTTTTATTACTAAGTTTGGAGAAATAAGAATAATCTAGAACTAGTGGGAAATTTAATCTTATTTTTGCTAAACTAATCTATCAATGTCTGCTTCTATGGAAGTGTTCACAATTCTTAGTTCTCAACTAAATTCTGTGATGGCCAATCTGTAGCATTGAGAACTAGGTTGAATTAGATTTTCAAAAATATTATCAGTAATTACCACATTTTACTTGCCAAGCTGTCAAAAGCTCATGTACTCTCTAATGCTCAGTTTCAAATCACTTCAAATTCAACCGAACTACAGTCAACTAACTGGATGGCAGATGATGATACTAACTTGGCTCAAGCTACTGACTGACATATTTACACTTATTTGAAGGTTAGAATTTGATGCTGTGGTGCCATGCCAGTATGTTGTGAAAAAGCATCAATGTTCTGAAAACATGTGCAGTATCGCTTTAGAACTTCAAAATTGGAAATAAACATGGGGTCAGAAAGAAAATAAATGCTGAAAAATACGATGTTAAAAGATATTGTGAAGTCATGATAGTAGCTTTCCTGGGCTGCAAGCGGCCTGCAGGCCAGGGGTTGGATATGCCTGTACTAAGAGTTTTATTTACCTTTTTGTATACATAATATAGAATTTGATTGTTGTTGTTGTTGTTAGGTGCCGTCGAGTCAGTATCCAACTCATAGCGACCCTCTGTACAACAGGGGAAACACTATTGTCAGTGCTTCTCTGCTGTTCATAGGGTTTTCAATGGCTGATTGATTTTTGGGAGGGGGTTGCCAGGTCCTTCTCCCAAGCCTACAGCTTCTGGTGTTCCCAGGCGGTCTCCCATCCAGGTACTAACCAGGCCCAACCCTGCTTAGCTTCTGAGATCTGATGGGATCAGATGCCACAGGGCTACTGCTGCAGGCATAGAATTTGATACAGAGTTAATATTCAGTAAAGGTCTGCTAAAACAAATTGAAAAATATGGTTCATGGCTGGGTACAGTGGTACAAAGTGGTAAGCCTAGTTACTCAGGAGGCAGAGGCAGGAGGATCCCAAGTTTGAGGCCAGAGGTATCTTGCATAACTTAGCAAGATCCTGTCTCAAAATGAAAAATAAAAAAGAGGCTGGGGTATGGAGCTCAGTGGTAGAGCACTGGCAAAGTATGTGGGTGGTGCTGGGTTAGCCTCCCAAGCGCCACCAAAAAGAAAAATATAGTTCATGTGTATGTATTCCCTGTAGAGTAACTGCTAATTTTATAAATGTAAAAAGATTATATGGGATCTTAAGTACTTTATATTTATTGTTCTTTTCAAATTGACTGTTATTAATACCCACAGTTTACTTAGTCCTTCACTGTGTGCCAGTCACTGTGGTAAGCTCTTAACATATATAATGTAATCTAACTTCAGAACAATGCACTTTGGCTTAATGTACCCATTTTATAGATGAGGTAAATGAGACTCAGGTTAAGTAATTTAAAGCCATTAAACTAGTAGGGGACATTAGTGTTTAACCTAGATTTTATGACTCAATAACCTACCTTGGGAGCTTCCGTACAATCCGAAGTATTGTACAAGCCAGAACATTCCAGAGTGACACATGGAAGATAAGCAAGTTGTATGTTAGAGATTGGAAAGATTTAGGTAAATTGTGTAAAAATAAAGCTTCTTTGAGTAAAAAAATAAGTAATAAATGTGATTCAGTAATTGCAATGATTTTAATGATTATGAAAGTAAGCTTGAAGATGCTTTTCTTAGAACTTAAGTTAGGCATTTGGGTTACTCTTAGTTTGACTTGTAACTTTTTATTTATGCTTTTTGTAGGTTTGAGTGGCCGTTTCTTTGTCACCACTCTTCCAGCATTTTTTCAGTAAGTTTAAATAATTTTCTAGTCTTACAAGGATTAGAACTCAGTAGATGTGTGTATCAGGAATTCTGAGATGTTTTCCATGAGTACCACTCATTAGCATGTTTGAGGAGAGGAAGATGGCACTGCTGTGAATGACAACTATGAAAACAGAGGAGGCCAATAGTGACGTGGAGGGAAACAGTGTGAGGGAGGGTCAGCAAAGATGTGTCTGATAATATAAAAGGTGTGATGATTCTTAACAGGTAAGTAGGAATCGATTAAGCCAACAAAGTGAAGAGGTCTTTCTAGGTAAAGGAGGTAGCATGTCCTAGCTCAGGAGAAAGTCAGGTACCTTCTGAGTGCTGTAATTATTTCTGTATGTTTGGTCTACACCATGCAGTTAGATCATGCCTGGGTGGTGAGGCTGGAGAGGCTCAGGTAGTGGTAGAAAAAAGAGAAAGGAAGGGATGGATTTCAGTGACACTAAGGAAATGGGATCATTAGGTTTTGTGACTGATTATCCATGGGAAGGAAGAGTCTGTAATGATTACTAACAGGATACTTAAATCTAGTAGATGCTATTGCTGGCCTGCAAGATAAGGCACTCTTAGAAAAAGGTAGCATTAGAGAAACATAGGCCAGAATGGAGAAAATAGTGAAATGCTTATGCTGATTCGAAGTGTTGTCACTTTGTTGTCAAGATTTAGAACTCAGAGGAAAGATCTGGACTGAAGATACATATTTGGAATTCCTCAGCACTGAGGGAGATAACATTTGAAATATATCTAGAGAGAGCACATACAATGGGACGAGAAGCAGGTACAGGGGAGAACCTGAGAGTGCTCAACATTAGGATGTCTGCCAAGAAATTATCAGAGTAGTAAAAAGAAGTTCAGAGAACTTGTATCATAGAAGCCAAAGATGACAGGCTAGGGACTTAGTGGTAGAGCATTTGCCTAGCATGCACAAGGCCCTGAGCTGGACCCTGAACCAAAAAAGAAAAAAGAAAAAAAAAAAGAAAACAGAAAGAAAGAAAAAAAAAAAGTCAAGCTAAAGTAGGAAGGAAGGATGGTAGTGGACAATGCCAGTGACAAGGGAAGAAGAAATGGCAGAATAGTGCTCCATGGATATGGGACTTTGGAGTCATTTGAGAAGTCCAGTCTGAGCAGGGTCAGTAGAATCATAGGAACAGAGCCCCCATTCTTACCAAGTAGTGAATGAGTAATGAAGAGAAGAAAATGGCAAATGTAGCCTCCTCCCCAGAAGTCTTAGTTAGGATGAGAAGGTAAAAGGGAGAGAAGGCTGAATGTGGATATGGGATTAAATGGGTTTTTTAAAATTGATTTTGAATGTCATAATTTGGAATATAGATACTTTTAACTTGATAACAATGGCTATTTTACTATTGTAAGAGAAAAACCAAAATAATTGGTAGCAAAAATATAAAAGGAATTTGGCATTTTAAACACTGGTAGGAGCTATACTTGTAGTTACAAAGTCTGCAATAGTAAAATAAAGCATTTAATGCCTTTAGGTTTTGGAATTTTTCATTTGTAATAGGTTAAAATTTATGTATGCCTTCTTATCTATGCCTAACTATAATTTTTTTCATTTGAGCCAATTTAAAATTTGAACAGAGTTCATATGTATGACTAATAGTTATTTTGACTTTTATTATCTGTAACACTTGTTATTTTGCTTTATTTAATTAATTTATTTATTTGCTTTATTTATTTATTTGTTTTATAATCTGTAGTGCAAAGGATGGGGTCTTCCGCCGTTACCGTGGCCCAGGAATCTTTGAAGACCTACAGAATTACATCCTAGAGAAGAAATGGCAATCAGTTGAGCCTCTGACTGGCTGGAAATCCCCAGCTTCTCTAACGTAAGTTGTTACTATTTTAATAATAGAGGGTAATAAGTAGAACAATAGATATGTTAGTCTATGGGCCTCAAAATACTACAGTTTTCTTCATACTCCCTTCTAGTTACCCAGATCACATGTGGTAATGATTGGCACATGTAATGTTTCTGGGCTTATCACCCTCATGTTTCAGGTAGTTTTCGTCTACCGGGAATGGAGTCGCTAGATTTTTCTGGGTTATAGACAGCCTCTCCTCCAGATTTTACACTAAGCCAGGTCAACCATTTCCTTTTTATATAATATGGCATTGAACATCATTCTTTCTTTCTCTTTTTTTTTTCTTTTCTTTTTTTTTTTTTTTGAATTAGTGGTAGGATGGAGAAGCAAGTTTTTCTTGAATTATAGTTCACAAAGGAATTGCTGTTGTATTTTAGATCGAAAATTAAACCTAGTCTGGCCAAATACTGCTGCGTTTAACTTTTGGCCATAATGGTGAATTGTGTAATACTTGAGGAGGTAGAAAAGGATGGGCTATGATAACTTTTTTCCACAATTAGCTTTAATTTTGAGTTGTCATGTTTATAATATTATCTTAATATATAGGTGCAAGAAGTATACTACTAATATAGAAGCAATTGGTACAATTTTTCAGAAATAAATCATCTAGTGACATCTGTATTAATACCTAGAGAGCATAGTAGTTTACTCTAAAAACAGCTCTCCTCTGGTATTTCATTCTTGAAGTAATTAAGCATTGATTTTACGCCAGATATTGTTCTAAGTGCTAGTATTCATCAGTGAACAAGACAGCATGTTTCTTCTACTCCCTTCAGGTCATTTAAAGTAATTAAGGCAGATTAGAAAAAAAGCCTGAGGATACAAAGAATCGTAATCTGGATAGGGTTATTAAAAAACAACATATTACGGACACTGAAAAACTGTGGGGTCTTGGGCCTGCTTTAGATGGAGGCGTTAGGCGAGATTGCTCTGAGGGAAAGACTAAGAGTGAGACCTGAGCTATAGAAGTGGTATCAGGCAACAGGGTGCCCCTTTGAGTTCTTGGTATTGTTAATAAAGGAATTTAAAAACAGACCCAGAAAGAAACTTCAAAATGGTTTATTTAGAGTTAAAGGGGAGAGTACTCTGAGTGTCAGACCGTGTAGTCCTGGGATTTATACCACCACGACGAGAAGGCAGATGGAAAGACAAAGGGAAAGGGAAGGTTACCCTGTCTGAGACAAATCAGAAAGCAGATAAGTCCAACAAAGAGCCTGCAGGCAACTTTGGAAGTCTGCAAACAACTGTACACATCTGCATTAAGGGGTAGGTGTTTGGGGTTTTTAAAGTCCATATCTCATTAAGGGAACAGTTATTCCTTGCTTCTTTTTCATCTTGTCATCAGTTGTGTCAGATATTTTTTCACCATTTGGCCTAGGCTAGTCAGATTGTAAAACAGGTTTTTCTCTTTTTCAAAGAAAAGATCTTATCTTACCTCAGGGGAGGTCCCCCCATTTCCTAGCCCAGACATGGAGGCAACTGTTGTGTCATATGTAAAGGGTACTACTGGCCACCAGCAAGGCCACTTGTAAAAGGTATTACTAGTTACAGACCAGCCTGCAGCCATAGCCTTGTGGCATCCGATCCCGTCAGATCTCGGAAGCTAAGCAGGGTTGGGCCTGGTTAGTACCTGGATGGGAGACCGCCTGGGAACACCAGAAGCTGTAGGCTTGGGAGAAGGACCTGGCAACCCCCTCCCAAAAATCAATCAGCCATTGAAAACCCTATGAACAGCAGAGAAGCACTGACAATAGTGTTTCCCCTGTTGTACAGAGGGTCGCTATGAGTCGGATACCAACTCGATGGCACCTAACAACAACAAGTTACAGACCAGATTATTTGTAAAAAGATATCACCTGCTAGCAGTCATACTATTTGTGAAAGATATTATCTGCCACAGAAGTACTCAGCACCAGATCAAGCCATTTGTCTTAGAGGAAGCTCACTTTGGTAATTGTGTCTTGAAAGGTGCTTGGGAAGCAGATGGCTACAGTTGTTGTTAGGTGCCGTCAAGTCGGTATCTGACTAATAGAGACCCACATAGGGTTTTCAATGGCTGACTGTTTCGGGATTGCCTTGGGAGTGGATTGCCAGGCCCTTCTCCCATTTTTGTGGTGCTGGGAATCGAACTCGGGACCTCAGAGACTGCAGTGCAGCACTCTACCAACTGAGCTAAATCCCAGCCCAGATGGCTACAGAGGGCCCCTTTATTCCCTTTCTTCTTGCCTAGCATCCCCTATCAGAAGGAACTAGCCCAGGTAAAGAACAAGAGGAAAAATATTCTCAGGCATGAGTATAACATGCACATAAGCCCCAAGAGCGTGGTGTATGGGGGGACCATGTGGTGGTCAGAATAGAGCACAGTGAAAGGGAGGGACAGTAGCGTAAACTGAGTAAGAGAGGCTGGCGGAGTATCATATAGGGCCTGTAGCCACAGTTGGGAACATGGAGGTTATCAGTACATGTGAAGAGAAACTGCCTCTTAGGGGAAGAAATTACAGATAGCAACAATGGGTGAGAAGTGATCAGTTAGAAGGGTGTATAGTTCTATCCTTGAGATGGTAGCTTGTAGCAAGTGGCAGTGGAAACGAGGACAAGTGGATTTAAAGTATATTTTGTGAAGGGCCCGATGGAGCACACCTGTAATCCTAGCGACTCGCGAGGCGGAGACAGGAGGATTGCAAGTTGGAGACTAGAGGCAGTCTGTATAATTTAGCGAGACCCTGTCTCAAAAAAAGTAAAATCATGGGCTAAGGGTGCAGCTCAGTGGTCCAGCATTTGTAGACCATGCAAGCGCGAGGCCCTAGGTTCAACCCCCAGTACCGAAAAAAAAAAAAAAAAAAAAGTATATTTTGAAAGTAGACTTGGTCAAGGTGAAGAGGAAGATTCCCAAGTAAAAATTCCTGGGTTTCATGTAGTACTAGGTGCATCTTGGTATTGTTTACTGATGTGGACAAGAGAAAAATCAAGGATTCTGCACTGGATTTGTTAAATTTGAGTTGCAGACTTTGTAGAGTTGTTAAATTGGATGTGTGGAGATGGGTCTCCATGGAGTAATCAGCAACACCAAAACAAAACACCTAGACAGTGTAGAAAATGTGTGGAAAATGAATCAGTAAAAGGAAACTGAAAACTAGTTCATGGAGGCAGCATGAAAACCAGGGATTATGCTTTTTTCCAGAAGCTATGTAAAAGGTGTTCACGATGGAAGAAGTAGTCAATTGTGTCTACGTTGCCAAGAAGAGTAGGAAGATCAAGTCTGTGACAGGGACATAGAATGAAGCAAAATGAGATCGTCATAGCCTTGGCAAGTAGTGGGAGTATGGAGATGAGGACAGAGATCCCGATTTGAATGGGCTAAAGATGTACAGAAAAAGAAATACCAAGTGGCGACTACTCTGGAGAGATTTGTCTGTGAAACTAAATGGCTATCTGAGGTCCAGGGGTGCTCTTTTTCAAAAGATAGAAGTGGGTAGAACATGTTTGCATGATGATCCAGCAGACACAGAGAAATTGTTAACACAAAGGGGTGACCGGAAAAAAAACCTCATATCATTAACAGGACAAAAGGGATGGAATCCAAGGTATAAGTTGACTGATTGGACTGTAGTAAGGCAGATAGACTTTCCTGTTGTCACAGTGGAAGGTGTGTATAGGTGTACACCTGGCTCAGATTTGGTGATGATGGGAAGACAGGAGAGATCACATAATGGCTTCTGATTTCACAGGGAATTAGAAAGAGTATTTGTTTGCTGAGAGTTCTTGGGGGAGGGGAGGATGTGTAAGATTGAAAGACAGGGAAGAGAACTTGAGGTATTATCTCAGGTAGAGCCAAAAAGATACAGCAGGACTGGATAATACTGAGTTTTCAGTTAGCTTTGGGACATTTTGGTGCAGGTGGTTTTTTGCTAGAGATGATTCAGTTGCTTGAGGTTGGGGTTTTATGCTATACATGTACAATGAAAGGAGAAAGGCCAGGAATTAGAATATATTTGGAACAGTCCAAGTAAAACAATGGCCACGAAATCTAAACTCTGTAAGAACAGAAGTGAATACATGAGAGAGAACAGTATATATCAAGAAGTAGAGGACCCAGTAGGAATGCAGTACCCCCTGACCCAAGTTATGTTTTATTTTGTTTATTCATGTCATACGTGATCAAGAGTTCTCCTCTTTATTTCTTTTTGCCTTTTTTTTTTTTTCTTGAGGATGTCTGGAATGGCTGGTCTTTTCAGCATCTCTGGCAAGATTTGGGTGAGTAATGTTAAAACCATTATATTTGCAAAGAGGTTTTATTTGTATCATTAACATATATGTATTATACAGAGTGGTTTCATTATGACATTTCCGTGTGTACTTATAATGTATTCTGATCATATTCACCCTGTTTGCTACTATTATCTACCTTCCTCCTTCCCTTTTTCCCTCCCTCCCCTTCTTCCCTAGCCCTACCAGTCCCTCTTTTAGTTTTGTATCTCTGCTGTCCTTTTGTTTTTGTTCTTCCCCTAGCTTCCACATGGGCTGGGGTTTAGCTCAGTTGATAAAATGCTGCTCTACACTCTCTGAGGACCTGAGTTTGATCCCCAGCATAGCAAAAAAGGAGAGGGATGTGGCAATCCACTCCTGAAACAATCCTGAAACAATCAGCCGTTGAAAACCCTATGAAAGTCACTATGAGTTGGACCTGACTTTGTGGCACCTAACAACAACAACAACAACAAGCTTCCACAAAAAACATGCAATAAATATCTTTGTGGAACTGAATTTATTTCACTTAACATGATTATCTCCAGTTCTATCCATTTTCCTGAAAAATGACACAATTTCATTCTTTATGACTGAATAAAACTCCATTGTATATATATACTACATTTTCTTTGTCCATTCATCCCCTGATGGACACCTAGGCTGATTCCATAATTTGGCTATTGTAAATAGTGCTGTTATACATATGGGTTTACAAGTATTTCTACAGTAAGCTGATTTTGATTCTCCTGGGTATATACCCAGAAGTAGTATGGCTGAATCATATGGAAGTTCTATTTGTAATTTCTTGAGGTACTTGTATACTGATTTCTATAGTGGCTGGATTAATTTATATTCCCACCAACAGTGTTTAAAAGTTCCTTCTCCCCATACCCTGACCCTTGCATCCTTACCATCGCTTGTTTGTTTTCTTCATGAGAGCCATTCTGATTGGGGTGAGATGGAATCTCAGTGTAATATTGATTTCGTTTCCCTGATGGCTAAAGGTGTTGAGCATGTTTTTTTTTTTCTTTATTCATGTATATATTGGCCATTTATACTTCTTCACTGAGAAATGTTTGTTTTGATTGTTTAATTTTTTGAGTTCTCCAAATATTCTAGATACTAATCTCTTGTCAGATGAATAGCTGGCAAAGATTTTCTCTCATTCCATACACTGTCTCTTCACTCTATTGATATTTATTTCACTGTGCAGAAGCTTTCTAATTTTTTGCAATCCTGTATGTCAGTTTTTGCTTTTATGTCCTGAGCTACTAAAGTCCTATTCAGAAAGTTATTGCCTGTGTCTAGATCTTGAAGTTTCCTGTTTTCCTCTAGTAGTTTCAGAGTTCCAGACCTTACCTTAAGGTCTTTGATCCATTTTGAATTATTTTAAAGCTAGTTTTCATTCGACTATATATAGATATCCTGTTTTCCTTGCACTACTTGTTAAACAGGCTGTCTTTTTTCCACTTTGTGTTTTTGGTACTTTGTCCAGTAATGGATCGTCTATTCCATTGGACTATGTGTCTGTTTTTGTGACAGTACCATACTGTTTTTGTTACTATGGTTCTGTAGAAAAGTTTGAAGTCAGGTATTGTAATACATCCAGCATTGCTCTTTTTGCTTAGGATTGTTTTAGCTGTTCAGGGTCATTTGTGTTTCCATATGAATTTTAGGATTGTTTTTTCTATTTCTCTACAGAATGTCACTGGAATTTTGTTAGGAAATGTATTGACTTTGTGTATAGCTTTTAGTAATATGGCCATTTTAATGATATTTATTCTGCTGATCCATGAACAAGGGAAGTCTTTTCATCTTCAGTGTCTTCTATATTTTTTTTTTCTTTGGTGTTTTATAGTTTTCATTGTAGATATTTAACATCTTTGGTCAAGTTTTTGCCTATGTATTTTATTTTTATTTTTGTGAAGCTATTGTGAATGGGACTTTTTTTCTGGCTTTTTTTTTACTTTGAGTTCATTGTTGGTGTGTACAAAAACTAGTGATTTTTGTATGTTGATTTTATATCCTGCTACTTTACTAAAAGTGTATATCAGATCCAAGCATTTTCTGGCAGTATTTTTAGGATCTTTTAAGTATGGGATCATACCATCTACAAATAAGGATAATTTGACTTCTTCCTTTCCTGTTTAATTTCTTTTTCTTGCCTTATTGCTCTGGCTAAGATTTCAAGCACTATGTCAAATAAGAGTTATGATAATGGATACCCCTTTATTTCATTCCTAACTTTAAAGGAAAAGGTTTCAGTTTTTCCCCATTCAATATAATGTTGTTTAGGTCTGTCATATATATCTTTATCGTTAGTTATGTTGAAGTATAATCCTTCAATTACTAGTTTTTCTTCAAGGTTTTTATCATGAAGGAGTGCTGTATTTTGCCAAAGGCTTTTTCTGTATGTATTGAGATAATATGTGATTCTTGTTCTTGGTTCTGTTTATGTGCTATATTATGTTTATCGATTTTCATATGTTGAACTGTTTTTGCATTCCTTGAATGAATCCAATTTGATCATGATATAGGATCTTTTTAATGTGTTGTTGATTTTTGCATCAGTGTTCATCAGGGAAAGTGGCCTATAGTTTTCTTTTTTTGTATGTGTCCTACAGAGAAGTTTTTAAAAATAAAAATGTAAGTTTTAAACAGGAAAAAAACACACATTTATAAGTAATATTATAATTACACTTTTATTCTTAAGCCACACAACTGCTCTCATGTCGGGCTCCCAGTGATAGTCTGTCTCTGTATAGAAGGGCATAATTTAAACAAAACCTGTAGTGACTGTGTGGTGATGAAATTCTTACCAAGTAGAAAGGTTTCTATGGTTTTTATTGGCAAATCTCCCTACAGATCAAATGTTATCTATGTGAGAAAGTCTTTTAAATATGCCAGGATCAACAAACTACAGCCTGAGGGTGGATCCCTTGTTTTTGTAAACATAACTTTCTTTGAATACAGCCATGCTCATTCATTTTCTCTTGTCTATGACTGCTTTCATACTACAGTGGTGGTATTGTGTAGTTGTGACAGGGACACAGAAAGTTGTGACCAACTAGCCTAAAATACTATCTGGCCTTAAGGAAAGTTTGCATATAAACTCCTGCTATATGTGATGGTGTAATTTTGTTTAGTCATTTCTGTGTGTTAGAATTATTATTCAAGTTAAAATATTTATTATATCATCTTGAGTATGTCCCTTGATCTTTTGTTTCTGTTCTCTGTAGATGGGACCAAATCCAAGAGATTTAAAAGTATCCTGGAATTAAATGTAGCTCAAAATACTTTTTAAAAAATCTTTAGAAGTGAATTCCTGTGTATGTCTTTTCTAAGCTATGATTGTGGGTCATAGTATCATTTTTGGAACTAAATAGTCAATGAGCTCATTAAATCTCTGTTTCCCATGCAGGTGGATATATGTTGAAGGAAATTTAATAACCTTGTATATCTCAGTTTCTTAGTTATATATTCTGCCTTGTAAGATAGATACCTCCTTCTGGTTTTTTGTTTGTTTGTTACAACAGAGGCTAATAGACTTGGATTCAGTCTTTTTTGGTTAAAGTTTAATGTTTTTGGGGGGACACTGGCTATCATGTTAAACAATAACTAGTATTTTCCTTCTCTCCAGTGAGTTTGAGTTTCATGTGGTTTTCTTCTGTTTTATTAACATTGGCAATGGCTGAGAATTATGAATTGCAAACTGAGAGTTGAAAGTGAGGGATTCTGCCTTTTGTATTATGTTGACATTAACTGTGATAGTCATATAATCTGGTAGATGTCTGAGCCTTGTGGCATTATAATATGTAATTCAAGAGGATAATTGTAATAGACTAATGTCAGACAGCACTGACAGCAACATCTTAGCCCGAAATCTATGATAAGTGTATATCAAAAGATGAA
The DNA here is from genome assembly GCA_007922755.1 of Pedetes capensis. Taxonomy (NCBI): domain Eukaryota; kingdom Metazoa; phylum Chordata; class Mammalia; order Rodentia; family Pedetidae; genus Pedetes; species Pedetes capensis. The sequence goes on along the minus strand of VMDO01007037.1, from coordinate 43,704 downwards.
TTTGTTCTGCAGGCTTAGAAGAGTTTAGATGGAAGTTGATTGTAGCCTTCACAGATGGTTACAGAGTTTTGCTTTCAAAGATATCTGGGAAGATATATATATCTGGGAAGATATATAACTGATACATTCTAGAATCCAGTCCCTGTCTTTTTTTATCTAGCCAGTACTAAGTGTTTGAGTACAGGGCCCTGCACATGCTAGGAAAGTATTCTACTACTGAACTGCACGCCAAGACCTCTTTTATTAAATTTTTTGTCTTGAGACAACATTTAATAAGGTGTGCTGGCTGCCTTTGGTCTCAAACTCATGATCCTCCTGCCTCAGCCTCCTATGTCCCTGAGGTTATAGACATGCACTAGGACATCTCACTGGGACCTTGACTTCCCATCATGTTTTTGATTCCCACCCCAATCTCTAGACACAGTCTGGCCTTTTCGCCCTTGTTCATCTGTTTATTCGGCCAGTCCTAGCTGACTACCCAGTCTGCTTAGTTAACTCATTTAGCTGCCCCTTCCTTTTGCCAAGGAGTCTCAAATCAAGGTTAAATACATAATTTCAGGAATGTAGTCTGTTTTTAATTCATGTCTGGATAATTTAAAACTGCTGTGCAACTATATTAACAATGGACAGCAAAAACATTTCACATGGTGAGAGAGGAAGGCACAGAGAAAGACCATGAGGAGGCTAGATCCCCAAAAGTATAAAGTCTCAGAAAAAGGAGATAGAAACCTGGAAGCAGGAAAGAAGTAGGGTGGCTCATGCTAATGAGGCAAGATTGTTGATACCTATCTACAGCTCTTTTATCTTGCTAAGATTCTGTGGACACAGGTGCAGATAGAAGTCAGTCTTTTCTTATCAGTAGACTCGCCTGCGTTGGTAGCTGTTGTTGCTGTTGTTAGATGCTGTCGAATAGGGTCCAACTCATAGCAACTCTGCATACAACAGAACGAACATTCCCCGACACAGTGTCATAGCTGGCACTGTGCCAGTGCTTCTCTGCTATTCATTGGGTTTTCAACGGCTGATTGTTTTGGGATTGTTTCAAGAGTGGGCTGCCAAGTTCTCCTCCTGTTTTTGTGGTGCTAGAGATTGAACCCAGGACCTCAGCATGCAGAGCAAGCACGCTACCAACTAAGCATGGGTAGCTGGTGGTATGTATGTTCTTCTAAAGAGAAAGATGCAAATTATTAATTTTGAGGGGGTAGATAAGAAAAGTGTATGGTGCATGTAAAAAAATGCCTAGAGAGATCAAGTGGATATCAACAGTGATTTTTTCTGATAGTAGAATTATGACTGATTTTCAAAATCCTCTTATTGTTTTCTATAACTTCTGATTTTTCTGTAATGAAAAAGAAAAATGAAAACAATAGCAACATCTGGAAGAGTAGAGCCTATTTAACTAGTAATTCCTTCTTTAGTCTTTGAATTTTTGCCTTAGGAGTAACACTCGTTTGTCTAACATCTGGAGATAAAAGCTAGTCCTCAGGATTGTAGGATTGCCTGGTTGATACCTGCACAGCTGAATTTCTATGGATTCAGGAGGGGTTTTGTTTGGTTTGCATCTGGCCTTCTTAACTTTATACCAACCCCCCATATGTTCATGCTGGAATAAACCCCAAGTGAGGAAATCCCTTGAATAGCCTATCAGCTTCCTTCTGTTACCCTGAACCCTAGGGATGGCTGATTGGTAATTTGTACAGCAATTAGTAAGAGTAGGTGAACTCCAGGGTGCTTCCCATCACCAAATTCAGATTGTCTTTCTAATCCAGTTATCACAGCAGAGTTAAAATTCTAAAATTGCACAGTGCACATAATTTTGCTCACTAGGTTTAGTATTTAAAATATTTAAAACACTTTTTATTGGATTTGGTAAATCTGTGCTATGAAGTAATATAGGATGTAACTCACCTCTACTAAGCATTTCTGTTATTATGGGCAAATGCAGCCATATGGCAGATTTTAGCTAAAATAAGATGTGCTACATCCTTGGGAGGACAATCACTGTGATGCATATTGACTTCCCTTTTTTTATGAGAAAAATATAACAAGACTTAAGGCCTTATAAATATCTCACAATGATAATTAAAGACTATGTTTAGATTGGAGAATAGCACTTTCTAAGTTTCTTAAGACTTGAAAACATTCCCCTGTGATATAGATAGCAGCACTTTATCTTTTTTCTCTCTTAAAAAATGTCTAGGATATTTTGTAGCATGTTAGAATAAGATGATGCACATCTATCAGGTATTTCTCATGGAGCCTTTAAGCAGCTCCAAAGTTGTATCTTATTGTAAGTGCCGAGATGAAGAACATGGAAGGAGACATGAACACTTGGTGACCACCAAAAAGGCCCTCCTAGCTGATTGCACATGGGGACGATATTTTGGAATTCTGATCTATATGTCAAGGGGATCAAGGGCTTGTCCTTGAACTGTGCACATACATCCTGTGATGCAGGTGAGTTCCAAATCCAAAGGCTCTCTCCTTCAGGGCCAATGAAGCTTTGAATGAGATACACAACTCTAGCTGGGTGGGTGGGTGTGCTGGGGTTTCAGTGACTCCAACTTGCAATAGTTCAGACTTCCAGAGGAAGTGCTGGCCTTCCTAGGGATGGAAGGCTTTGCCTGTGGCTACAGAGGCCTTGGACTTGCTCTCAATCAATCTGACTACTGATTAGAGCATTCTTCTCATTTATTGTATTGTAATGATATTTTCACCTAGCCTCCTCACTCAAATGTATATGTAGGCAAACATTAACTCTAACTCTGTATGGTATATTAGGTATAGTATAGGATACCTTGCCCATCAGATGACATTTTCAGTCATTTTCAGTAGAGTAGGATATTTCCTTATGAGAACATGTGATATTGAACAAGGATTAGTATTTTACACAAGTGTAAACTGGTACCTAAGGAAACATGATAAGGAAACAGAAGCATAAAAATCTAAAATTGATTTAGATCTGTTTTAATCAGTTATTACTTTGGACACAAAACTTCAGGTGCATACTATCATGGATCCTAATACTCATAAACCTACAGCAGTACCACTGTGATGTCTGATCCCGTCAGACCTTGGAAGCTAAGCAGGGTCAGGCCTGGTTAGTACTTGGATGGTTGACCACCTGGGAACACCAGCTGCTATGGTCTTGGGAGAAGGACCTGGCAACCCACTCCCCAAAACAATGTGCCATTGAAAACCCTATGAATAGCAGAGAAGCACTAACAATAGTGTTTCACCTGTTCTACATAGGATCACTATGAGTCAGACACTGACTCAACAGCAGCTAACAACAACAACAACAACAACGACAACAACACTCATAAGGAGCTCTAAGGCCATTGTGAACTCATAGTAAATAGGTGATTTATATCTGTAGTTATGAAAACATAACTTGAGTAATGAGGCTTTAGTAATAATTACCTAAAAGACCACAAGGTGGCAGAATTTTCTTAAGACATTCAAATAAATCCTTTAAAGAGTAAGTTTTTAGAAGAAAATTGAAGTGGAGTTTATTAAAATAAGAGTATGTCTTAAAGCACTAAAGAAGTGTGGGACCCAGAATACAATGATTCAAAGGCAAATAATTTACTGAAAGTTGAAAATTAGTATAGGAAGTTTCTTTTTTGTTCATTTGTTTTTGTAGTACCAGGGAGTTGAACACACAGCCTTGTGCATGCTAGGCAAGTGCTCTGCCACCGAGCCATACCCACAGCCCTTCTTTTAAATTTTCTTTTGAGGAAAAGTATCACTAAGTTGCATAAGCTACCTCTGGTCTTTAACTTGTGATTTTTCTGGCAGCCTCCTAGTAGTTGGGATTGCAGGTGTGTGTGTACTACAGTGCTCAGCTAGAAAGTTTCTTGAGGGTTACTTCAATTATTTATTTTGAAAAAAGCTTATAAGACACTGTTCAGAAGGACTTAAAACTATACATTATTCATCCTAAAACTTCACTTTATTCATTCCACACACACATGAGTAAGGTAAATCCGTAGATATTCATAAAGCAAGTTAGGAGATACATCCATGAGTTAGCCCAGAGGCAGATTGGCTTTCAGCATCTTCTGGTTCTTTGGAACATTTCCGGGTATAGGCCTGATGATGGCACTGAGTCATCAAAAAAGCATAGATTGTTCAATACATATTACCTAAAGTAGGGAACTATGTACTACGTTTTAGAAGTTACATTGAAAAGAACTGGAAACTACCTTTGATGTCTCAAATACCTCTATTGCCTATTGGATTGTAGAATGCTGTGCTACTCTTAATAAGCAATTGTCCTGACTGTAGACAGACTGAAGACCAGTACCATCAACAGAGGAAAGATGACTGCTTTACAAATCGTGTTTGTAGTCCCTAGAAATATTTTAAGCATTTGATACATATTTTCTGCATTCAATAAATGTTGATTGAATACTTTAATTACATGTAGCAGTGTCTAAAATACTTGCTCAGTCTTTAGCTCTATTAGATTATTCTGGAACACTTAGCAAACTTTTTTTATTTGCTTATCTATCATTCCGAATTAAGCCAGAGTAAAATATATTATTTTTTCCTTGTTGTAAGCTAAAAAAGGGGAATGAGATTTTGAGAAATATGAAATTAAAATAGAAACTTGACTCATTTTCATCACTTTTTATCAGTTCTGGGAAAATTATTCAATCGATTATTCAATCAAAATATCGTAGAAATGTGCTTGCTGATATCTTTGGATCTATTTCATCCTGTGCCCAGTAAATGCTTGGATTAAGTTAATGGCAAGTTTTGAAGCTGTATGGATCTAAAACAGATGACTGAATTACAGCAGGGAACCGTAGCTCCTACCAGTTCACATCTAAGTGGGTTTTGACATTAAATGATCAGGTTCACTTGTCATCAAATACAGTACCTGACGACAGTAAGCATGAAAGGATATACACTTTACTCAGACTGATGAACTCTCAATGATTTAGCCATGAAAACTGTTTCTCCTGTCCAATATTACATTTTATGTTTTTGTAATTTAATAAAGTTGTTAAGCATGGCTAAGGACAAAGCAGAGTCCAAAAAGTAAGTAATGGTGACATTTTAAATGGTTGGTGTTTTGCAAGTAGTTGTTTAGCTTTACATAAAATTGGTAAAGAAGCAGCCCAAGAAGTTTCTTTTTTAATGGATGCCATTATTATGATTCAACATTGATGCTTATATAATTGCCAGACAAGGGGGACCAAAAAATCAGTTGTGATGGAAGAAAGCAAAACCATTTTCCAAGAGATCTATCCAGATCTTGAACTCTAAAGATGCATAACTCTCTAGATACTACCTTTGTTATTACTCTATTTTTCAATGCTATAAACTTTGACTTGCTTATTAAGAATCATTTGAGTATGTGTAAATCTGTGTAGGAACTTATATACAGAGAAGCAATGTGCAGGACTGGAGTTATAACTAGACAAGGATATCCAGATATTTTTGTCCTCATTACGAGTAACTATTTTATTTTTTTTCTTTTGATTACAGCATCTTCATAACTATTTCACAGTCACCCTTGGAATTCCTGCTTGGTGTTCTTACGTCTTTTTCGTCATTGCCACTTTGGTCTTTGGCCTTTTCATGGGTCTGGTAAGAGATAATACCATTTTTATTTTTGTCTTTATAACAAAGTGGGTTTTATATAAAACTAAAGGCAGCCAAGAAAGAAAAAGCACATATGCATTCTTTTATATGTCATTTAAACTATTAAGTAGCATTTACCTTTTTGATACTGCTTTTAATCATCATGTGAGCTATAATGGAAAATTCATTAAATTATTATCCCCTTATCCTATTCTAATCCTTAAATATTCTGAAGATGAGTGCTGCTCATAATATAGATAGTGGTGAAAAAAGAAATAGAGACCCTATTTGAATTGATAGTTTTCAAGAGAAACAAGGGTGAATTTGCACATTGCCTACCTTACTAGAACTTGTGGTGATAAGGCCAAAGATGTGAATTTGTTCTTTGGATAGATAATAGAATTTTTGCTTGTTCATATCCTCTAATTGAACCTCTAATCTTGACCTGCTGCTTATACATACATTCTAGTTTTCCTGTGGTTTTGTAAGATAATATAGATAGAAAGGCACAGTCGTTACCTTGGGGAAAAAAGTAAGATTCAAAGCAAATGACCATGTCTTCTTTGGGAATGAAAATCAGTATCCAGTAGATGTCTGTACATTTTCATTCTAGGTGTTACAAGTGAGAGTCAGAATGATAAGTTTATTTAACTATATAGGCAATTATTAATATTTTGACATGTTTTACTCTTTGATATATTTTTTTCTTAACCCACACTTGATTAGTTTGCCTATTAAACTCTAATTAAGATAAGTTCTTTAAAACTTTTATATTTAACATGAATTATGTACCTCCTAAATGCTCTATAGTAGAAATAATGATTACAAAGTATTATATAAAAGAATCAAATTTTAGGTAAGATTAAATACATTTTATAATGAAATATGGCACTCCACCAAGGTCTTTTTTTTTAAAAAATTAGCTTAAAAGGTTAGCAACTGACTTGATAGTAAGTCTCAACTTTGTATGACAGAGGGATAACTCCAAGGAGCCATGGTGGATGATTTTATTTTTCTACAAACATACTTTAATCACATCATGGCTTGTCTTTGAGATTTGACTGCTGACTACCTGCGTAAATCATTAATTAGGTCCCAGATATATCCTATTCTGTTGCATTAACTGAACTGCTAATTAACATATCCCTATTACCCTGGTTAAAGAGATTTGACTTTGGACATAAATAGAGTGCAATTGTCTGTGCTTTTCCCATCTATTGTTTTGTGCTAGATTTTTCTAGCAGTGTATTTTGGGACTACATGAATATGAGGCTGTTGTGGAGGAACAGCATGAGAACCCACATGGAGTGTATGTTGAATGTGAACCTATTGGAAAATCAGTGAAAAAAATTATTTAGCTTAAAGAATTTAGAACTTTATCTTTGATGTTATCTTTAAGTCTAAGGAATTGAGTCAGATTTGCCTATGCATGAGTTTGAAACAACAGTTCAGGAAGGTTATTGGAGGCTTGGCCTGAAGAAAGAAAAAAATTGATTCCAGACTGTTCAGGTAATTAGGTGACATATACTATCATTCGTTTATCAGAAATTGGAAGGTAACTTGATTTAACAAAATAATATAATAATCCACTTCCAAAAATTAGTAAGCTCATACCTCTGTTCAGAATGCCTTTTCTACAATTGTTTTTTTTAAATTGGAAATTTTTAATGTACATCATAATGTGATTCATTTTGACATGCTTTTCATTGTGACATTTTCATATATGCATTTTGATAAACATTATTCATATAGGTTACCCCGTACCTTCCCCTATGCTTCCCCCCTCCCACCCTTCCCATCTAAGTTTCCCATCTAAGTCTTCTCTATCTTTTACTTAGTAGTATTTTTCTATATGTCCTTGTGTTCCAGTTCTGTTTAAGATAGAAACTTTTCCTGTAGTGATCTTTGTTTTTATCTTGTTAGAACAATTGCATGCATTTTCTAGACCATTTATATTGACACCATTCTTATCTTTTTTTCTCCCTTTTATTTTGATCCGACCTTTGAATAGGAGTTTTCCTTCTTACAATTTTGATTCAGCTCCCACATATGAGTGAGAACATGTGGTGTTTCTCTTTCTGAGCTTGTGTTCGTTCACTTAAAATAATTTTCTCTAATTCCATCCATTTTGCTGCGAATGACCTTATTTCATTTTTCTTGATTGCTGAGTCGTATTCCATTGTGTATATATACCATAGTTTTTTTTATCCATTCTTCTGTTGAAGGGCCCTTTGGTTGATTCCATATCCTTGATATTGTGAAAAGTACTGCATTGAACATGGAGATGCAGGTGTCTCTGTGGTATGATGACCCATCTCCCTTTGGGTAAATTCCCAATAGTGTTATAGCTGGGTCATATGGTAGATCTATTTTCAGTTTTTTAAGATACCTCCATATTGATTTCCACAGTGATTGGACCAATTTACAGCTCCACCAACAATGTAAGAGTGTTGCCTTTTCCCCGCAACCTCGCCAGCATTTGTTGTTGTTTTATTGATCTTGGCCATTCTTACTGGTGTAAGGTGAAATCTCAGAGTTGTTTTGATTTGCATTTCCCTAATGGCTAGGGATATTCAGCATTTTTTGATGTGTTTCATGGCTTTACGGACGTCAGTTCCTTTGCCATTTGTTTATTAGGTTATTTGTTTTTTGGGGAGTTTTTTCCTTTTCTACAATTGTAAATAATGATATCTAGAGTTTTTGCTTTTAGTAATCTTTAATTTTTCATATTTTTTGTGAATTAGTTATATAATTTGAAACAGCTATATTCTTGTCTCATTGTAAATCATCTGTTCCAGAATGGCATTTTCACTAACTTGTAAACAGGAAAAGTCCTGTTTTTCACATATTTTCACATCTTAGCTACATATACTTACATAGCACAGTAGAGTAAAGGGATAATGAGCTTCTGGACAGAGCTTCTGAAGGGTGGCTCTGATTGGCCCAGGGGAGCAGTTGTGTCACATCTTGCCTGGACTCCCTGAGGGATGACACATCTGTTGGGAAGCTAGGATCTAAGAAGGCTTTTGGTAGTCCACCAACTGAATCAAAATTATTTATGTATTTATTTATTTTCTTTTTTGCAGTACTGTCGGTTGAACCCAGGGCCTCGGGTTTGCATGCTCTGCAAGTGCTGGACCACTAAGCTGCACCCTCAGCCCATTTTTTAACTTTTTGAGACAGGGTCTCACTAAGTTAGACTGCCTCTAGTCTCGAACTTGCGATCCTCCTGCCTCCACCTCCTGAGCCACTGGGATTATAGGCATGCACAACTGCACCCTGTTACTGAGTCAAAATTAAATGAGTAGTTCAGATAGAATAAATCTGAGTGAAATTGCTGAGCATATGATTTCCCAAAATAGAAGAGTGGGAATTGGTATAGTACTCATAGGAAGTCTTTGTGATACCCCCTTTGATCATGCTTGTAGAACAAGTAGCTGACAGAGATTTCATGACTCAGAGAGTCCAGATTAGAGGTGAGATCTTCAGGTGAGGAGTTTGGCACTCTGTGACACCTTTGCCAGAAACTGGATCTGAAAACTGAGCCCAGGCTTGCCAATGTGTGAAAAGTGGTCCTGATGACCTTTCTCCTCCTTCCTATGCATCTTCATGGAGTTTCTCTTTCACTGTGGCCAAATGGGCAGGATATTGTGCATAAGATGTGTTCTTGATTAAGTCATTTGCTTCACTCAAGTTTGACTGTTCTGTTTACCACTTTTTTCCAAATTTCAAAAGATAGGAAACTAAAATAAGTCCCTTAGGTTGATTGTTGTTTTCTTAATTGAACCTAGTGATGGTTGAGATATTTCACTAAATCTTATTTTTCCTGTGTAAACAAAAGGCTGTTTTAGAATCAAGTATATATTTGGCATTTTTAACCAATCTGGGAGGAGTTTTTTGTGCATTATCTATATGTCATATCACTTTCTGCTGTCAGTGAGTGTTCTGAAAGTTGGAAGACAGCAAAGTTCTAGAGAAGCAAAAGAGCCATAGAGAATGTAGATAATAATCCAGATGGCTTAGATCTAAAGGCATTTCAGCTCAATTAGTTCAGTGACAGAAAAATGAAATGTCTAGGTTGCTTTTACTTCTATTATCTGCTCTCTTTCTGTTGATACGTATAGGCTCTGTCCACAATTTGGTGCTTAGGTAGATTATTTTCCTAGATGCTACTAACCAATGACTAGCCCAAGACCTTCCATAGAGGAGGGTCTCCAGTATTAGAGGCACAGATGCTTCCCTCTATGAAAAAGTCCATCTGCCTTTTTGTTTATAAACATGAGTATTTGCACCTATCTGGGTGGTAGTGATGGTGGTGGTTGTTATTGTTAGGTGCCATCAAGTCAGATCTGACTCATAATGACCCTATGTACAACAGAACAAAACACTTCCTGACACTGTGCCAGGCCAGGCACTACGTCAGTGCTTCTCTGCTATTCATAGGGTTTTCAATGTCAGATTGTTTCGGGACTGTTTCAGGAGTGGGCTGCCAGGTCCTTCCATTTTTTGTGGTCCTGAGGATTGAACTCAGCGCCTCAGAGAGTACAGAGAAGCACTCTGCCAACTGAGCTAAACCCTAGCCCCTATCTGAATAGAAACTTGGTAGAAGCTGGATTTAAAAGGGACAGCATAGAAGACAAAGAGGAAGGTGCCATTCCCTGTAATCCCTGTTTCTAAGCATTACCATTTTATAGTAGCAGAGAAAGTGGCCCATTCCAAGGGAATGCTCCCTTAGGCCAGCAAATAGATCTTGAATTGAGAGATTCTAATGAAAAAAATGAGAGGATTTTCCTTCCGGTTTCTGAGAAGAAAGACATATGGAACTGTGAACTATTAGACATAAAACAGACCTGGTGACAGTCTAACTCAAACCTATCCTTTTGAATGATATTACAAGTGAGAAAGCAGTTAAGTCACTTGTTCAAGTTCACACAGCTAATGTAAGACAAAGGCAAGACTAGTCTCCTTGAGTTTTTTCTAGGTCATGGTGCCCAGCTAGCCCTCCAGAGGGCCTGGGTCTACCATGGGTTCAACATGCTCCCTATACTTCTTGTCATTGGAAAGTGTTCCTTCTTTCCCTTGTAAAATGTCAGGACCAGAACTTTGCTCCTACTAGTTGAATTAAGAAACAATAGAAGCAAATGTATCAAATAATATTATATCCTGTGAATAGTGAGTAAAACCCATGACTATCACATTAAAAATATAAGATTTTTAACTCAATCCTTCTAGATGGAAATGTTTTCTTCTTTGCTATTCAAATCAATTCCATGGCATAGTGCTTGTTGTTCCCTTAACCCACAGATCCTTTCTGCATCCCATTGCCTCACCTATAGGTCTCTTTGGCCTGTCACTCAGGCCTTCCCTGAGCCTTGCTAATCTCACTTGGTGCTGGTTGAAGCAGCCAGGTAGCCGGTGTTGCCTGTCCTCTCCTGACTATGGCCAGGGCCTTCCTGCCTCTCCCTTCAAGTGAGAATTCTTGATCTTTCTCTCCCCTCCCCATAACTAGATGGAATTTCTACCTCTGAAGTGTTGAAGTGCTTTTATTCATAGTTGGTTTCACACTCATGCTCTATATTGCTTTATAAATGAACTGCCAATTTTTTTCTCTTTTCAAAGCTTCACCCCTCAGATGTTAACATGGTACCTTAAACCTAATGAACCAAATGTTAAGTAAAGTAATAAATGAATATACATATAGTAATAATCCTGAACACAAAGTAGGATACTCATTTGATGTTTATAAGATTGAATCAAAAGGACCATGACTTTGACTTATTCAGAATTTCAGAACACTATAAAACAGAAGTATATGTGTTACTATTCCTATTTTTGAAGATGGAGCAATCATTAAAAGAGAAGTCATAATCCAAGTATCAGCTGGGTACAAGAAAAACCATTCAGCCTTCTAAACCTGAAGCTTCTTCAAGTTTTGGATCTCTTTGTATCATATGGTACCATGGAAGAAAGGAAAAGTTGCAGTCAGAAAGCATGGCTCCACTTTATTCTGGCTCCAGCTGACTCTGCCCTGTTGTACACAAGCAAGTACTTGGCCACACTAATCCCTGGCCATGGACCATGGACTGAGGGGATCATTTCTTTAAGGAGTTTGTAGTTTATCAAAGAAAAGACCTGCTTACCATAGTAGAAAGTGATCTATGCTTCAGTCAAGCTCAGAGGTGAAGCCAATCAACCATTGCCTACATAGGATTTAGGTCACATCATTCAGGAGTTTTCTCATAGTTTGTCTCTGTAAAGAATTCCAGGCACTGAAATATTTCTTCTACTCAAATGGGTAGTTCCTCTGTAGCATGAGGCAGCTCAAATACAGAGTAGTTTTGTTTGTCCAAAACAGTGTTTTCAAAGACATCATTTCCAATTTGGCTATAGTGTCTATTATACCTGCTTTATTCATCTAGGTGTAGAAGGCTGTCTGTGAATTTTTGACTTTGTGGCCCTCTTTCTGAATTAATAGTATTTTCCTATATTATGCCACATTTTGAAAGTGGGAAATTCTTAATTGTAACCTTATCTTCTTGAAGACTTTTGACCAGCTGCTAATTATTTGTCTAAGAATGTCAAGTTATAGAATCAAGGCCTAAATTCGAGGCCATTTGGTAATAAATGTCCTATCTACTCACTGTAAAAATCACATTCCTTCCTTCCAGGTGTTGGTGGTCATATCAGAATGTTTCTATGTGCCATTGCCAAGGAACTTATCTGAACATTCTGGTAAGTGTAATAAGCTCCTGTGATAGAGTACTTTTGTTATTCTGTGGTATTCTGTGGCTTGGAATACCCTTTTGTGCTCTTACACATACTGGATTTCCTATTGATTTGCTGGGCCACCAAATTATCACCACTATCAGATTCCTTAAAATAGGCCTTCCAGGTAGGTTAGAATAGTTTTTCTCTTTTAAGTTAGAGAATATTTCATATTGGTGATTGCATTTTTCCTTTCAGTTTACTCCCTTCATGAATCAGTGGACAGCTCCTCCTTTTCTGAATTGGAACGAGAAGGGAGACAGGAGATATTGACTCTCTTCTGTGTGTCCTTAACTGTTCTAAGTCCTTCAAAAGCAGTCTCCCCAAAGCCTTGCACTGCTTCACATTGCTTGTGAGACTGTCTGGTTCTGAACTTGCACGTCTTTATTCTTATTTTTGAGACTTTGCCTAAAATTTCTATAATTGTTGAATTTTACTGGGACTTTAAATAAACTCATATATCATTTTAGTTCTTGAAATTTTTGAGGCATTAAGACTTCCAAATATAGTTGCACAGTATGTATGATCCTTAGAATTCTTAAAAGTGAAAGAAACCCAATATAAAACATCTTAGAAAAAAAATGAAAATTTATTAGCTTATGTAACTGAAAAATGCAGTGATTTTGGCTTGCAGCCCAGCCCAAGTGATTTTAGATTTCTGTTTCCATGGGACTCATTCAGTGGCTGTCAGCAGTCCCAACTCATGTATTTTTGTTTTGTTTTGTTTTTGTTTTTTTTTAAGTGATCCTTTGCAAATGTCTTTTGCAAGGTCTCTACCATTGAGCTGTATTTCCAGCCCATTTTTTATTTTTTAGCTTGAGATAGGGTCCCATTAAGTCGAACCTGTGACCTTCCTGCCTCCACTTCCTGAGTCTTTGGGATTACAAGCATGAGCCATTGTGCCCAGTGCCCTACTCATGTTTCATCAGTTTAGCAAGCCCTGGAAAAAAAGAGGAAAGCTTTTTTACCTCACTCTGGTCTCCAATTCCCAGGGAGGGTTTTAGTTGGCTCAGCTTAGGTCACATTTCTGAACTAATCCATATGACCAATGAGTTGCTGAACTTTCTAGAAGGCACAAAATACAGAGCATGAAAGAACCTTTACTCTCTATGCCTACATGATCAGCCAAAGTCTATGAAATCCCCAGAAAGGGATGGAGAAGTCCTGAGTGGGGCTAGGATGCCAACCTGATAATCTGTCATTGTGATATCAGAGCTTCAAGCTGCAGAAATCTGTCACTTCTCCCCGCCCCCTTTTTTTTTTCATTTCATAGCTAAATACATTCAACTGATCACTCAAGTGCCAGTGTTTATGAAAAAACATTTCTGTCTCTTCTCTCCACAGAGCAGGATCAGAGGTCAGAGGAAGCTCATGGGGCTGAACAGCTGCAGGATGCAGAGGAGGAGAAAGATGACTCGAATGAAGAGGAGAACAAAGACAGCCTTGTGGATGATGAAGAGGATAAAGAAGACCTTGGTGATGAGGATGAAGTGGAGGAAGAAGAGGAAGAGGACAAGCCAGCTGGTGGTGCAGATGAGGACAGAAGTGATGCCAATGACCAAGGGTTCCTGTACGAGGGCAGTGTGGTCCAGGAGGAAGTGGAACCCGATGAGACTGAAGATGGCCCCGAGCAGCCCCATTCAGTGGACACAGAGGTGACAGGAGACTCGTTGAGGCAGCGCAAGAACCAGCATGCCAATAAAGAACCATAGGCTTCATGATGCTCTTTCCAAGAAGACACACCAGAAGAATATGTCAGCTTCCATCTGGTCTGCAGTTTAAACCGAATCCTCATTTTTTTTTCCTGAGTGAGCAAGCTTCTTTTCTAGGAGTTGATTTTCATCCTGTGGTCTCATGGCAACAAGCCCATGTATCCTGAGGAGAGTCTTTCAGGCACGACAATCAGGAGAATGAAAAGCAGCATGGGGTTAGGATCTGTTTGGGAACTTGGGATGGGAACAAGTTCATGTGCTTGGAGCTAGCGAATCAACTGGAAGTAGCCACCCCCAGACCTTATTAGCACCTTCTAGAGATGAGCCTGCAGGCCCCATAAAATGAAAGCAAAGCCATCTTTAGTCCCTAGCATCCTTGAAGTGCAGCTGAAATCTTGCCTCTTTTTCATATGTTAAGAATTTATTTTCATCAAGTTGTAAGAAACATCAAGCATCACAGCACATGAACACTTTTTTAGAGATAGAAATTGAGAAGGTCCTGGATATAATTTTAGAAATGAGTTTGGAAGTCATCCCAGCCCTTGGAGTCTCTTCTGTTATGTTTTTTTTCTAACCTTTACTTTCCCCAACTTTTCCATGATGGGTCTGTAGACTCCACACACTCTGTAGTTGTTCCTCAGTGAGAACATAACAGCAGCTAGGGCTGCAGCCACCACATTCATTCTGACTTAAATGTTTAGATAATCAGTAACCACAATCCATGAAGCCATGACTGCCAAGCATCTCAAATGAAATGTAACATTCACAGATTCAAAAGGAAGTAGGGATTTTATAGGACAGATTTTTTAAAAAGTTCTTTTGGCCAACATGCAGTAGTTCCTTTTTTATTTTATTTCTTTGTTTATTTTTTAAGCCAGAAGTGCTCTAAGTCTTGCCAGTACAAGGTAGTCTTGTGAAGAAAACTTAAATGCTGTGTTGTTCTCTTTCAATCTCAAGAGATTGCTGTCTCTTGAACCACTTTAATAATAACTAAAAACCATTTCTGGCTTTCTTTCAGCAGTGCGCTTTGGTGAAAAAATTAATGAAAGTCAATATCACAAAGTGAAAGATTTGATTTTGTTTTCATCTTCCTTAATCTTCTAGAGAATTCTATCTGTAAATCTCTCACTAGTTGATCTACTGTAAGTACCCAGGGAGCCCAATTTCTTTTAAAAAATCCATCCATCTCTCTTACCTGATTTATGTCTTAGAAAAATTCATAAAATTAGATTCCAGGCATATGAAAAATGCCTGCAGTCAGTCTTATGCCCCTTGGGTGCAAATAGAATAATGAGCACAGGTTTATGAAATTCAAGGAGTTTCTATCATCTTTAGTCTGTTTCTGTCTGGCTGTTTAGGTAACCCTTTCCTTGCATTAATTGCAAACTTAGGGCTCAGTGATAGAGGCTGAGTTTCCTTGTGCTTGAATGAGGCTCCTGCAAACCTTGCACAAAGATAGGTTTTATTCTGACAGTTCATTGCTAGAGGTGATTATTTTTCATCTTTCCAACTCAGTTAACTCAAGTCTCCTTTCTGAGTGCAGTGAAATTTATTAAGAGTTGCCTGTAACTGTGCTCTTCAGACAGCAGTGCACCGTTAAGTTGGAGCCATTGCAGAACGCATTGACAGAGAAACATGAACATGGGCCAATTTCTTGCTCATCCCTCCATTTCCTTCTCCTCTGGTATATCCTCACTGTGAGTGCCATGTTTCTGAGGGTAGCTGTTACACCTCCCTGACACCAAGAAACTTCATTGGCTCAGAGCTAAGTAGTGCCTACCCTCTTGTCACTGGATTTCTTTCTCTTATAAGCAACTGAAGCAAACTTTTCAAAGAATAGTAAGTTAAAGTCCAGAATTATGGAATAAGAAACATTTCAGGTTGGCTTTTCTGTATAATTCCCCTCCCTCAAATTGAAATATTCGTTTTTAATAGATTGTTTGACTAGAGAAGAAGATGTGAAGAAATACAGTCTACTTTGGCTTTTATAAATGTAGAGGGAATTTCCAGTTGGACCCCAAATAGTACCTAATTATACAAAAAGAAAAGTGTATTTTCTTTCTCAGCAGTATTTTAAAAAAAGTGTGGAGGTTGGGGAAAAAAACCTCATGGAGAAGAGGACCGAGTAGAAGCTTACATATCTATTTATAGTACCCATTTTTCCTCATTTTCTCTTTTGTTTTTGTGCTGAGGATTGAACCCAGGACTTTCCTTGTGCATGCTAGGTAAGTATTCAGGCACTCTACTCCTGAGCTTCATTCCCAGTCCATGTTTGTTTGAGACAAGATCTCATTATGTGGCTGAGACTGGACTTGACCTTATTTTGTTGCCCAGGCTGGCCTTGAACCTGTGATCCTCCTGCCTCCACCTCCTGAGTGCTGGGATTATAAGCATGCATCACCATGCCTGGCTTCTGATTTTCCCTTTTATAACATCCTGGCAAAAGATGGGTTTCGGGTAAATGGCCTGGTAAGTACACATGTAATTTAAGTACTTTCCACTTGAAGCCTTTAGGTTTGTTTTCAATACTTAATGAATATAAAACTAAAGGGGAAAATCAATTTAATATAACTTAATCTTAAAATTAGATCAACAATTTCAGTAGGACATTTTGGGGTTTTCCCACAGATAATACATTTAATCCAAAAGTCAAGTGCATAGAAGAAATATGATTGAAAAAATCAATTGGGTACTGTGGCACATGCCTAGAATTCCAGCTACACAAGAGGCTGAGGCAGGAGGATCACAGGTTCAAGGCCCGAGGGAGCCTGTGCAACCTAACAAAATACTATCTCAAACATAAAAAATAAAAAGGAGACTGGGGTTGAAGCTCTGTGGT
The DNA here is from genome assembly GCA_007922755.1 of Pedetes capensis. Taxonomy (NCBI): domain Eukaryota; kingdom Metazoa; phylum Chordata; class Mammalia; order Rodentia; family Pedetidae; genus Pedetes; species Pedetes capensis. The sequence goes on along the minus strand of VMDO01007037.1, from coordinate 26,793 downwards.
GGAGCACTTGCCCAGCATGTACAAGGCCCTAGGTTCAACCCCCAGTACTTCAAAAAATATATACAGATAAAATAAAAAACAAATGGTCATGCTCCCTCTGTTGCAGTATTAACTATTTAATAACAGAATGCTATTTTATGTAAATTAAAATTAGGTGAATGAAATCATAGCAACTGGAATGGGAGTACACAGTGCTTTATATGTAGGTAATTGGAATGAAGTGCCTTGTCATTGATTAGGAGTATATGAAATGTCTAGTTACATTTTCATTGGTTTCTTTTATTCATCTCTTGTTAGATCTGCTAAACCAAGCCAACTTGCTTAGAGATCTCATCAAAGCAAAACAGAGGCAATTCTTATTTCTTTCTCTTTGAAGTATAATCACTGAATAGGTGAGGGACAGGGCCTATTCGGTTCACAGGGCATTACACTGCATGGCACATACTTACAACCTCATCTTGTCCATAAGGTCCCTGTTAGCTAAAAATAACTACTGTAGTAAAAAGTAAACAAGCTTTTCTTGGTAGGCGTTTAACCATTGAGAAACCTGCATTTTGGGTGTATGGCCCCAAACCCTTGTTGATAGCTATAATGTTGCTAACATATTTGAATGTATATAAGTCTGCAGAACTGCATCCTGTAACATTTGGGGTAAATGATAAAAATGCTCTTTAAGGGAATGTTTAGCATGTGACTTATTAGCAAGTCCTTCAGGAGTGGGGCTTGTATGTTGCTTTTTAAGATGGGAATCATTAATGAGTTCAAAGAGAAATAGATTGAAAAGAAAGGTAAACCTGAAATTTCAATGTAATATCTTTGGTATGAAGTGAGCAAAAGAAGGAGAAGACTGGTGTTTTCACTAGTATGTATCAATGGAGTTTTTTTTTTGTTTTTTTTTTTTTTCCTTTCCTTAAGCTCAATGTAGCAGTGTTATTACCACTAGTATTTATACATGTGTAGTTGACCCAGCCTGTTGCATATGTCAGGGTTTGGAAAATATTCGTGTGAATCTTTTGTGCCAACAGTAAAGTTCTTTCTTATGTAGTAAGTACTCCTTACCTCAGACTTATATTTTGATCCTCTTGCAAAGATTATAGCTTGTGTTGCAAAAGCCAAGTGTGGAGTTATCAGATCTGATGGAACCTGAAGAGGCAGTTCTTTGTACAGCTTTCCTGATGCAGGAGATTCAGTTGAAAGGCCTTTGATAGCTTCAGCCCATTACATGGCCTTCAGACGGCTTATTCTCAGTAAAGTTCTATGTAGATTCTGATACTCTATGTGACTCATACAACTTTGACATGTTTCCAATGTAGTTCAGTCATATTTGTTACTAGACAGCTTCTTTGTGGAAATACAATTTTTATACTACAGGCACTGTTTATTTGTACTGCAATACATCATAAATTTGTTGTTTATATTCTTTGTAATGGTCTTGCCTATTTAGCCCAATGTATTTATTTTTCTCTTTACCCATGTATTCTTTGCCTCCTCAGATAGATGTGCAGCAACTGAAGGGAGAAATCAAGATGTTTCAAGCAGTCCATTGCCTGAATTATAGATCACCTGATCATACAATTGTACATAATCCTTGATCCCATATGACTTAATTTTGTTGTAAATTTCCATGTGAATCAAAACTTAATGATAGTAATGACTAATTAAAATGATGTTTTGCTTTTCATATAAGTATTTTCACAAAAAGCCATTAGCCTAGGCAGTTAAAAATATTACTTTGTTAAAATAATTTTCCTCTGTGTTTATTCTCTGTCTATTCATTCCCTACCTCTCCCAGCCTTGGCTTGGAGAAACCCCAAACCTTGTGCCCTTTAGCTGCTGGAGGACAAGTCCATAGATCCAAGAGCTCCTCCTCTTCCCATGCCACTGTATTGTCCACATAAAATCATTACACTTATCTCCTATGTCTCACTCAATCATCAGTTTTGGGGTGGCCAGGGCTACAGCATATGGTAAATGCTGCTGCTATTCCTCCAAAACACTGTAGACTGGCCTTGTCCCCTAGGACTTTCAGAAGATAACCATTCTAAAATTAACCCTCCCCAACACCATGGTAGCAGAAAAGCACAAAGAAGGTGAGGTGGCTCCTTAAAACATCCTCAGACACTGACCTAATGGAAATTTGGCTTTTCCCTTTTGGAAGAAGATAGTGGGCTACATAGTAAAATAAAGTTGTTAGATGTGCGTACCACCAAGTCCCTTCTCCAGTTCGTTATTTGCCCAAACAGAGAAATATGTCTGTTCCCTGAGTCTCAACCTAGATGAACTTGGTTCTCCATCCTTGGCTGAGGTTCTTTGCTAACCCAGGAGGGTAGATTCTGGCCCTTGTTTTCTGTGAGAGAGTGATAGATGTACAGTTTCTTTTTAATTGTTGCATGAGCTTTTTCTGTCATTTCAATATCTTTGGTATTCACTCAGTTGTTTATAGACTCCATAAGTATTCCTAAATGGGATTCTGATTAGTGGACATCTGATTAATCATGTTAACTTAAGCATTATCCTTTAGAAAGTCTTATGGTACCAGATTGTGTTTTGTTGTCACTGGTGGAGCGCTTTCCTAAAATTATTGATTATAGTTTCTTGGGTAGAGACTATAGGATAGACCCAGAGAATCTCTCTGCCCCCAAAAGACAAACTTCTAGATTCACAAAGTTGCAGATCTATTACTCTATAGGATGACCCTTTAAATTCCAGTTCTCTGGAATTTAAAATTCTAAGCATGAGTCTCAATCCAATATATAATATTGAAAATCAGCAGGTTTCAGGTTGACTATTCACATTTAATTATTTTGATTAATAAACAATTTCATAAGTGTATTCTAATACTTTTAATACTCTTGACTACTTCATAGATGGGAACTTGCTGTAGGCAAAGCCATCTGTTAAAATGTGGCACCACATCACTTGGCCTTTCTTCAGAGCTTTTGTTCTGTTGATTCTGGAAAAGTATACATTATTTTCTAACACAGTTGTGTTTATAAATAGCGAAAAGTAGAATGATTAAAAAGCATAAACTTCTTAATGCATATAACTAGTACTGACATTTGTTTTAAAACTGCAGGTCTGTCTGTTCCTTTACTATAGCCGGAAGTTAAGCCTCTTGTTCTGTGATTCACAGTCCTCGTGGTAGGTTGAAATCATGACCTCATGAAACAAGCTCAAGCCAAGAATGGTGGCAGATAGCTATAATCCCAGCACTTGAGAGGCCAGCTTGAGCTACATACTGAGAATCTGTCTTCAAAAAGGAAAAAAAAGAAAAAAGAAAAAAGGTAAAGCATGAACTTGAAGAACTATCTCATTTATAAAATGCAAACAAAATAGTGAGTTAGGGTCCAACCCAAATCAGGAGAAATATTTTTGTATGTTATATTACAAAGTTTTTGGATTAAGGATTTTTTTTAATTGGTGGCCTATACTAGGCTAATGATAAGAATCTCTAAGGAGGACTTTAGTCTCCAACATTTCAAAACTTACCCAGCAATGTGGTAAAATGGCAAATTTGAAAACCCTCCTACTACAAAAACTAGAAACCTTGGCTAAAATATAACATACATTTTTAAAGGCAGAGCCGAGCTCAAAAGAATGTAAGAAATATTCACAGGAGCTAAAAACCACCAGGCAAACAAACACATGCTGTCCCAGTGGTGGTGATAAAAAGCTGCGGCCCTAGGAAACCACAGTGCATGACTAACTAGTATTGCGTATGGTTTTTGGTTGTATTTTGTTTTGCAGTACCAGCAGGACTGAACCCAGGGCTCTGTACATGCTAGACAAGGGCTCTACTAGGGGAGTGGCACCTCCAGTCCCTGTTTTGTTGTTTGTTTGAGATGTTGTCCTTGGGTGCCATCGAGTCAGTGTCCAACACATAATGACCCTATATACAACAGGTGAAATGCTATTGTCAGTGCTTCTATGCTATTCATGGGGTTTTCAATGGCTGATTGTTTTTTGGGAGTGGGTTTCTGGGTCCTTCTCCCAAGCCTGTAGCACCTGGTGTTGCCAGGTGGTCTCCCATCCAAGTATTAACAAGGCCTGACCCTGCTTAGCTTCCAAAATCTGATGGGATCAGAGGCCACAGTGGTATGGCTGCAGACATTTTGAGATGAGGTCTCCCTAAATTGTGCAGGCTGCCTCTGGCTTCAACCTTGTGATCCTCCTGCCTCAGTCCTGAGTAGCTGGGATTATAGGCATAAGCCACAGAGCCCAGCTTGAGTATGTTTTACTAGCCATATAGGCATACAATATAAGGTCTTGGCTTGTTATAAAGTGAACAGAAATGACATAAAATCTACATCTTTGGTGAAAAAAAAAATCTGCTCACTAGCACATGAAGACTACAAAAAAAACTTATCTCTCTTGGCCTGGTCTATGTCTGACAATAAGACTTCCCTGAGAATTCATAATCACGAGTCTGACCTTATAACGCTTGATGTTCAAATTTATACTTGTTTCTTCCTGAAATCAAAAACTTAAACTGAAAATTCTTATAAAACATCTAATGGGGGTGGCGGATAACAGTGTGCTGGCAGAAGCAAGCACGTAACTTGCAAAACATCCCAACTTGATATAAAGATTCCCATACATAAAGCCCTACCTAAAATGAACTCACAGTTCAAAATTACACAAGCAAGTTATTCATCAGAAAATAGGGTTAGATTTGCCTAAATCCTTGAGATAATAAAATTATTAAACAGAAACACTAGAAAGGAGTATGGAACAAAAGAATAAGGCTTTTTTTCTCAATGTATTTGAGGTTCATCCTTCCTGCATTTATAAATACACTATGCATTGTTTATCTAATCTCCTCTTGTCAGGCATTTAGAGTGTTTCTACTTAGTAGATCCATTGAACATTTTGATTGTGAGACATGCCTTGCACTATTTTACTAATGCTCTTTGGGAGAAATACATGACTGATAGAAGTGTATTCCTCAGGCTGGATACTATGGCTCATGCCTATAATCCTAGCAACTTGGGAGGCTGAGGCAGGAGGATTGCAAGTTTGAGACAAGAAGCAGCCTATGCTCCTGTCTCAAAGTAAAAAATAAAAACTGGGCTCAGGGTGTGGCTGAACGGAGCACTTACCTAGCATGTGAGGCCCTGGGTTCAACCCTCTGTACTGGAGAGAGAGAGAGAGAGAGAGAGAGAAGAAAAAAATATTCCTCAGAACTTCCCAAGATTTATTTTTGAAACAGAAAGTGACATACAAGGAGTGATCCAAAGCTACAGTGAATGTTTAAACTAAAAAAAAAAAAAAAAAAAAAAAAAAAAAAAAAAAAAAAAAAAAAAAAAAAAAAAAAAAAAAAAAAAAAATCACTTCAGAACTGCTTCAGAAAGTGTCAAGAGCAATAGAACAATGGTGTTCAAAGCCAGGGAGTATTTTGAGAAATAATGGCAATGTGTCTTTTTGTAATATTTTCTTACTGATATATTCACCGTATTTTTCAATAACACCTTATATATTACCATAGCAGGGAGCAGGTGCTTGAGGACAAAATTTCTGCAGCAGGTCTTCCTGGGGTTGAGTCCCAGTTCTACCACTTGCCAGTGGTGTGAATTTAAGCAAGTTGCTTACATTCTGTGCACCTATTTACAATGTAAATAATCAAAGACTTCTCACTCATTAGTGAAGATCTACAGAATCTTAACCAACCTGTCCAATGAAAACAACTAGGAAAGCTGCTTTAGGAAAACATGTGTATATCATATGGCATCAGAACTGATAAAGTATCAGGCCAACATCTAGGGATGATCCTGGTGTTTGGGCTATTTTTCTCCTGAAGCCATTTGCTGTTTCTAAGAAGAGGGACAGGAGGCCCAGTATGCTGGTGCCAGCCTGTAATCCCAGTGACTCAGGCAAGAGGACCTTGAACTAGAGGCCAGAGGCAACCTGCATAACTTAGTGAGACCCTGGCTCAAAATAAAAAATACAAAAAGGGCTGGGGGTGCAGCCCTGTTCAATCCCCTAGTACTGCTAAATTATAAATAAGTGAGAGGAGGGATGGGATGGGTTGAGAAGCTGAGTGATGCTTTTGAGAGCCTTGTAGACTGAGGAGACAGGGATTGGCCAAGGGAGGAAGAGCAGGCAAAAGCCTGTCATTTGATTTGGGCTCCGGAAACCACTCATTTTAGGAATAAGGATGAACCAGAAGTAAGTGGACTCACACCGAGATCAATATTCAACCCTTACCTATCCAGTTCCTGAAATCAGAGTGAAATGATCCTGGAAGAAAGTAAATGTTATGAGAAAATTAACTGGTAATGATTGTGTTGTTAGGTTGGATGGTGGGCCTTTTTTTTTTTTTTTTCATTTTTATTTTTATTATTATTATTATTTTTTTTTTTTTTTGCTGTGGGGTAGAATGCCATGGTCTACTTAAATCCCAAAGCTCATATAACCCTGTCTTTATGGAATATTGCATTTAAAAGACCATAATCTAGCAATTAAAAATTAATTTCTATATATTCATTTCACTCTCTGCCTCTTTTAGTCCCTAAAGCTATCACTTTCTCAGACCAGTATATCCCCTAATTTTATTTTTTACTCTCTCCCTGAAAATTTTCTATGGTGTGCCCAAAATGTAAGACGAATTTTTCTCTTTCCCCAAACATCTTCCTCCTACCTCCTACCTCTTCACTCTTTGTGGAAAAATATTCTTTTTGATACAGATACACCATCTCTGCTTGTAAGGATTTTGGTGTACAGTTAAGTCAAGGAGCACCGAGAAAGTAAATATTAAGCAACATGGCCAGAAGTCTCCTTGACTGAGAGATGAGATGGGTGGGAGGCCATGAATATCCATATGTCCAAAGGAATTGTGCCTGTTTGCCTATAATATTTTCCACCTTCTGTCCTTCAGCTTTTCTAGTAGATGCTGGACAGATAAAATTCCTGTCCAGCACATGTCACAGAAGGAACTGTCAGACTCAGATGCCTCTGCCAAAATTCATCATTTTTCTCTCCACAAACACTGAAGAAACTTACAGGACAACACTCTCCTGTTCATCTCCCCGCCAAGAGAATTTGCATCCTTTTCATCCCATCCCCCTTCTTCACATAAGCTGTGATGAAGGGTACCTGTAGAAACTCCTCCTCACCAACAGAAGCAAATTCTGGCTATTGCAGGCTTCCACCTTTGGCAAGGCAGGCTAGGGGTAATCCTCATGTGGATTCACCCATGTTGGGTTCTTCCAAATCCCAGAAAATATGTTTGTCTTGGAACCAAATTGGTGTCCTTTCTCAACAAAGAGCTGTCTTGCTGGACGTCCTTATCCGATTTGGACCCTGTTTTGCTTAACCAAGAAGACTTCAATAAGATGGAATATCCTTGCTACCACTGGCAATTCCCAAAATCTCAACGCCTCAGGTCTGAGTCCCATCAGATGGTTCTAAAGTCCATTATGATCTAGTCTTTTTCCTCAGGCTGGTCAGTTTCCTTAACACTGGAAGTCCATGCAGCTCTTGCTTTTGGATTAAAATGCAGCAAATTGTGGCTCCCTTACCTTTCTGCCATAACCAGGTGATTGGCCAAGACTTCTTCCTTCATTCCTGGAAGACAATCCACCTTAGGAATTCTTCCAGCTACTTCTGGGCACATCTCCAAACTATCTATAACATTAATGGTATCTTCTCTAGGCTGAACTTCAGAGTCACCCCTGGCAGGGATGGGAGGGGCTGCATTTCTTTATATTTCTGTCTGTGCATCTTTGTATCATCTTTATGCAGTGTAAACTTAATGTAAAAACAACTCAATGTTCTTTTAAAAAATTTGGTCCCTGGTTGGCATGATATTACCCACAATTTTTTTCAGTTTCTAGGAGCTATTAGCCTGTTGTGATTATTCCAAAGTTGGCTTGAAGTTGATTCCCATATCTGAAGCCAGGTCCCTCTGGAATAAATCTGTTCCACCACTGGTGGATCAAGGTCACAGCTTTTGAGTGCTCCAAGCAGGATTGAAATAGCCCTCCATTCTCTGTTAAGAACAGAATACAATTTCTTAGGAAATAATATGACCATTGAAGCTGCCTCAAAGATAATAACCATGTTGCAATTTCACAATGGACAATTTTTCTTTTGAAGATAATCTTAATTTTACTGTATAATATTTACTCCATAACTGTGATTTTTAAGTTGGAACCAAACATCTCCCTCTGCCCAGCTACAAAATAGGTTTCTTAGTATCAAAACCTTAATGACATGGGTCTGATTTCTGGAGTTATTTTAACAACTCACTCCTCAGTATCTACTTCTTTATGCCACTGTTGTAAGAGTCTGCTTTCATGCAAAATGCACCCTATTGACTGAGGAAATAATTTAATCCAAGGTCAGTAGGGCATCACATCACAAATGCAAAGACGTGAACTGCCATTGCCAGATATATCAAATCTGAATTTACTGAATCTACGTGGTAATGGTCTGGTCATTCCACACTACAAAATATGGAAACATACAAAATTAATTCTAACTCTAGAAACATCACTTAGAAAAGTACAATTCATTATCTAGATTAACATTTCTTAGGAGGTCCATCTATTTCATTTATTTTCATGTACTCTCCAAACAGGTTGTTGTTGTTGTTGTTAGGTGCCGTCGAGTCGGTATCCGACCCTCATAGGGTTTTCAATGGCTGACTGTTTCAGGATTGCCTTGGGAGTGGATTGCCAGGTCCTTCTCCCATTTTTGCGGTGCTGGGAATTGAACTTGGGACCTCAGAGACTGCAGCGCAGTGCTCTACCAACTGAGCTAAATCCCAGCCCTCCAAACAGGTATAGGGGGCTATATTGAAACATCCATACACTCAACTACATAGACCAGTAATATGAATCCAATTCGTTCACCTTTCCAGGTTGCAACATATTCTTCAACCTTTAAAAACTGCAAGAAGTGTTGAAGGGAAATGCACCAGAAACATAGAACACTATTGCACTTCAGCAATGAGGATGTATGGTTACTAGTATATGGTGAGATACGCATAAGAAATAAAAGGTGCATGGAGAAATCAATTATTTGAGTTTAGAATGACAGATGTTTCAACATTATCCAAAGGACAGGTACCTATTTTCTGTGGTGATGCAAAGAACCATGGCAGAAGGTCAAATGAACTGAAATGATTGTCTCATAGCAAGATCAATCTGGAGGGGGGGGAGGGATTTCTGTGTAATAGAGAAACAGTGATTCATGTGGTAATTTAAAAAACATAGTGAGATGAAGTATTGCAAAATTCACGTGTTCTCCACTAGGATGTGAAGTGAATCCAATCAACATGAAAGGAGTTTTCTGATTGTAATGCACATCAATAGGAAAAGTCTACACAGCATCCCCTCCAGGGAGTTCCTTGAAGGGAAATGTGCAAAAAGAGCACTATTTTGACACAAAGGTCTTCGTGGCAATGTTATGCCTATAACCCAGAATGTAATCATTTGCAATCAGCATGTGAATGCTTCATTTATATACATCAATGCCAAAATTACCAAACATGATTCTATAGAGAACCTATGGATAGTGTTACTTGGACAGCCATACCAGAGTGCCATCCAATCTCCTCAGACTGGCAAGATTGAGCAAAGATATGGTGTGGTTGTCATTGGATATGAGCTCACCTAATAATACCTGGTGCTGTTGGCTTGGCAGAACGTCTCAGCAGCCCAGTCCAGAACTCTTCAGGCATAATGACCAGCGTAGGGGACTCTGGCCCCACTGACGAGTGCAGAGAATGATGAGGTGGGAGAAGGGTATCCTTGGGTTGCACCTCAGGGCGTTATGGTTCAGGTCAAGTGGAGGGCATGTACCACAAGAAGGAAAATTGGTACATGATTTGGCTGCCATTCTCCTCTCCCTAGAATGTCTTCATCCAGAATCTTAGCGGGGACCTGATCTGCACACGTGTGAATGAACTTGTCCATAACAGAGAAGTCACCATTTACAGCATCACATCAATCTGGAAGTCCCCAACAGACAGACTAAAAAGTGGGGCTACTATTATAGAAATGCCCCCATTTTCTCCCAGTGGAATTGGGCATTGCCATGGGGTTGCTGTCGCACACTTCCCCTGTTCTTGAAGAAAGTTACATCACATTTCTCTGCAGGGCATACATTTTCTCCTCCACAGAGGTCTCCTTCCAAGTCTCATTTTGAGACTTTCTTACCCAGGCAAGAGGAAAAACAACAACCTTGTGAGAATCTTGGATTCGAATTCTTTGGTCTAAGAATTCAAAATTGAATTCTTAGATCAAACAATTCAAATCCAACTTGTTTTGGATTCCAGGCTGTGGGCCACTTTTCCTCATTTAATGCACACAGCAGGGGGCACAGGCAAATGCACCACAAGAGACTTGCCTTTCTCAAAGCCCTATTGGAAGAAGGTTGTGGTTTTGATCCTTTGCTAGAGAGCCTGTTCTGCAATCTCTGTACACTGACTTTCATAACCAGCTCTTCAAGAACCTGGGTAATATGTGATAGTCCACTTCCCCAAAATAATGAGTCATTGCCCACACTGTGATGTTCCCTGTGAGTTTTACTTGACACCAGGGAATGGAACAATTACAAGAATATGTTTAAAGTGGGAACATGGCACCTGTTGAACACAGCCACTTCATCATGTCCTCTTGATATGGTGTGATTTCCACCCACAGAATGTGTACTCCACTGCGAGGATGCTCTGATTTCTCTCTTCCGTCATTGGACCATAATAGACCCATGTCTTCAGGGTATACATTCTACTTTCCTCTTTTATCCACTACTAGTCTTTCTTTCACTGTGGATGCCTCAAGAGGAGTGCAGCACTCACAAATATAATCAAGATGGCATTCAGGACCCTCCCCTTTATAGGAAGCACCAATAATTAGGTGGAATACATGTGAACCAAAACAGGCTGTCTTCCCCTGTCCATCTGATTCTCACCCTATAAGATGCACAAATATGTATGATCAGTATTGAAATATCAACGGTGAATTCAGTATCATTATTTCTCTCGGCTCACCTTTCGACTTTGAATTCAGACCAGCTCCAAACACCCAACTGATTGCTGATTGCTCTCTTTGAAATTTCTTACTCTGAAATAGGGCTTTCCTTGTATGGAGTCCTTTCCAGCTCTCTCTCCAGGACATAAAGGTGAATTTTCCTGTAATACTGCATTTGAAAATTTCTCCTCATGGCTAAGATTTATCTCTTTATCACCTATGTCCTTGTTACCATTTGCCAAGGAAAATAAAGCACACCTCATAATATCTTTTATTCTAATGGGAATATCGAAACACTCAACTATACAGACCAATAATTCAAATCCTATTCAATTAGTGATCCATGTTGCAACCCAGTCTGTGACTAAACAAGTACATGACCTTTTGAAGGGAAATGCACCAGAAATGTGGAACACTACTTGACCCCAGCAATGACGATATTCACTTCTCTATGATGTGATATTCCTCAGAAACACAAGCTCGTTGTTGTTGTTGTTGTTGCTAGGTGCCATCGAGTCGGTATCCGACTCATAACGACCCTCATAGGGTTTTCAATGGCAGATTGTTTCGGGATTGCCTTGGGAGTGGATTGCCAGGTCCTCCCATTTTTGAGGTGCTGGGAATTGAACGCAGGACCTCAGAGACTGCAGTGCAGCACTCTACCAACTGAGCCAAATCCCAGCCCCAAGCTCTATGTAGAAAGTAATTATTTGAGTTTTAAATGACAGATATTTCAGGCCATGATCAATTGTCTAAGTTGTTCTTGTCTCTGTTGGTGCAAATAACCATGGCAGATGGTCATATAAGTCTATCTGATAATATCATAGCAAAGTCAATCTGTATAGAGCATTTGTGTGTGCATTTGTGTGTATTTGTGTGAAATGTATACACTGTAACCCATGTCCTAATTTACAAAATATAATGAAGGAAGTATTATAAAATTAACATGTTCACCATTATGAGGTGAAATGAATCAAATAAAATTAAAAGGAATTCTCTAAATATAATACACAGCTAAAACAAAAAGTCTAAATATTTTCAATTTGATCTACTACAGGGAGTTCATTGAAGGGAAATATGCAAAAATAACACTATTTTCACACAAAGGGATCATGGCAATGTTATGCATATAATTTGAAAATGTAATGATTTTCAAACAGCAAGTGAATGCTTTGTTGGCATATATGAATGCCAAATTTCAGAACATGACCATACACAATCTTTTGGTAAGGGCTAATTGTACAGCCATAATGAACTGCCATCCAGTCTCATCTGACTGTCAAGATTTAGCAAATACCTTGCAAGGGTGTCCTAGGTCATGAGCTCACTTGGTGATACTGGTTGTTGTCAGCTTGGCAAGGGTCTCAGCAGCTCACCACAGATATAATCAGCCACAGAAAACACTGTGAGTGACTTTGACCCACTGACAAGAGTGCAGGGCATGACTCAGTTAGAGAAGTGTTTTCCTGGGTTGCACCCAGTGGTGCTATGGCTCAGGATGAAATCGAGGGCATGTACAACAAGAAGAAAAATTAGTATATGATTTGTTTGCTATTCTCTTCATCCCACGATGTCTTTATCTGGAAACTCAGCTAGACTTGAACTGCCTGCATATCAACAATGTTGTCCATAACATAGAAACTATAGTTTACAGCATCACATCACCCTGGAAACCCCGAGGGACAGATTGTGGGGCTAGTCATGTAGAAATATCCTGATTTTCTCCCAGTGTAATTGTGGTTTGCCATGAGGTTGTTGTCCAATATCTTCTTCTCTTCTTAAAGACAGTACTTTCCATGACACTGCAGGGTATAATTTTTCTCCTCCATATATTTCTACTGCCAAGTCTGATATGACTGTGTCACCAGGACAAGGCAAAACCGAAAACAACCTTATGAAAAATTTGGTTTCAAATTGTTAGGTCTAATAATTTTGAATCCAGATTTCAATTCCAACCTGTTTTGGATTCTTCGGAATCTTCTTTTCTCCATTTAGGTTTCCAGCAGGTGGCGGAGGTGGGTGCACCAGGAACTTGCCTTTCTCAGGTCCAGATTCTAAGAAGTTTGGGGTTTTGTTAATTTTTCTAGAGTACCTACTGTACAGTTTCTGCTCACTGGCTTGCATAGCTGACTTCAAATGCAAGAAGGATGTGATAGTCCACTCCTGAAAACAACCAGCCATTGCAAACACTGTGATGGTCCCTGTGAGTCAAACATGACACCGGGCAATGGAATAACAGCAAGAACATGTTCAAAGTGGGAATATGGCACCTCTGGAATGCAGCCTCTTAACCAAGTCCTCGTGATATGGTGTGTTTTCCTCTCACAGAATGTGTACTCCAATGGTAGCATGCTCTGATTTCTCCCTCCAGTCTTTGAACCATAAAATACCTACCAACTCTTTGGGTTATGAATTCCAGTCTCCTCCTTTGTCAATTACTGACCTTCCTTTCTCTGCAGATGCTTCAAGAGGAATGTAGAAATTCACAAATTCCACAACAATGGCCTTGAGAATCTTCTCCATAATGAGAAGAGTTCTCTAATTGGATGGAATACATCTCATCCAAACCAGGCAGTCTTCCCCTGTCAATCTGATTCTCAGCTCGTAATTTCCAGATATGTGGATGATGAACGTTGACATATCGCAGTGATTTGATATTCAATATTCAATATTCAGTGGAGATCACTACAGCTCTCTCTCTCCAGGCCAAAAGAGAGAGAGAGAGAGAGAGAGAGATTTAGAGAGAGAGAGAGAGAGAGAGAGAGAGAGAGAGAGAGAGAGAGAGAGAAACTTCCCTTCAACATTGCATTTTATAATTACCCCTCAAGGCCAAGGTGTATCTATTCCTCACATGTTGGCCTGGGCAACATTTGCAAGGGGAAATAAAGCATACCTCATAAATTATTGGATTCCAAACAGAACTTCCATACACTCAACTAATAGAAGAGTAATTTGAATCCAATTCATTTAGCATTCCAGGTTGCAACCCATTCTTCAACCTTAAACAAGTATAGTAACTGTTGAAGGGAAATGCACCCAGAATGTGGAACCATATTTGACTTCAGCAATGATGAGGTTAGGTAACTTTCTATGATGTGACATATGGAGGAATACAAGAGAAAGGAGGAACTATTTATTTGACTTTAAATTACAGAGTTTTCATACCATGATCAACTGGACAGGTCACTCCTTTTCTGTGGTGATGCAAAGAACTATAGCAGATGGCCATATGAGCGCCTCTGATAATCTCATAGCAAAATCAATCTGTAGAGTATGTGTGTGCATTTGTTTGTAATATATACACAGTGACCCGTGTCTTAATTTACAAAATATAATGAAGAGGGGTATTGTAAAATCAATATGCTCTCCATTATGAGGTGAAGGGAATCAAATAAAATTGAAAGGAATTTTCTGAAAATAATACACATCTGGTAGGTAAAGTCTAAATATTTTCAGTTGGATCTACTTCAGGGAGTTCATTGAAGGGAACTGTGGAAAAATAACACTATTTTCACACAAATGTGTTCATGGCAATGTTATGCATATAATTTGAAAATATAACCATTTTCAATCTGCCTGTGAATGCTTCATTGTCACATGTAGATGCCAAAATTACAGAACATGATCATATACAGAACCTATGGGAAAGGTTACTTTTGCAGCCATAACAAACTACCATCCAATCTTCTCCAAGTAGCGAGATTGAGCAAAGACATAGCATGATTGTCCTTGGATATGAGCTCACCTGGTAATACTGGGTGCTGTAGGCTTGGCAGAATGACTTGGAATCCCAGTCCAGAAATATTCAACCATAGATAACACTGTGAGTGGCTGTGACTCACAGGCAAGAGTGTTGAGCATGACTCAGTTGGAGAAGTGTTTCCTTGGGCTGCTCACAAGGGCATTATCGTTCTCAACCAAGTTAAGGACATGCACAAGAAGAAAAATTGTTACATGGTTTGGCTGCCATTCTCTTCTCCCTAGAATGTCTTCATCTGGAAATTTACTGGGGACCTGAACTCCCTGCATGTCAGTGATGTCCAAAATACAGAAGCCATAGTTTACTGTATAACATGAATCTAGAAGCCTCCAATGGACACATTGACAGAAAAGTGGGGCTAGTCATATAGAAATACCCTCATTTTCTCCCACTGGAATTGTGCTTTGCCATGAGGTTGTTGTCCAATATCTTCTGTTCTTTAAGAAAAATTTCCTATGACTCTGTATAGTATATTATTTCTCTGCCACTCATGTCTACTTCCAACTCTCATTTCAATTTTGTCACTTGGGCAAGGGTAAGAAGAACAACCCTATGAAAATCTTGGATTTGAGTTGGTTTGCATCCCAGGCTGCATCTTCCTCTTCACCATTTAATTCTACAGGCAGGGGTGCAGGTTGAATTCACCAGGGACTTGCCTTTCTCAAGGCTATATTCCAAGAAGGTTGGAGTTTAGATCATTTGCTGGAGCACCTGGCCTGCAGTCTGTTCACTGGCTTGCATTGCCTGCTCTTCAAGAACACAGGAAGGATGTAATAGCCCACTCCCAAAAATAATCAGCCACTGCATGCACTGTGTTCATCCCTTTGAGTGGAAGATGACAACAGGGCATGAAATAAAACCCAGAACATGATGAAAGTGGGAATATGGAAACTCTGTAATGCAGTGGCTTAATCAAGTGCTCTTGAGATGGCATGATTTCCTCCCATAGAATGTGTACTTCAATGGTAGTATGCTCTGATTTCTCTCTTCTGTCTTTGACCAATAAAATACCTGCCATTTCATTAGGGCATGTATTCCACTATCCTTTGACAACAACTAGCCTTCCTTTCCCTTGGGATGCTTCAAGAGCAATGCAGAAGTACACAAATTCAACAAGGTGACATTCAGAACCTTCACCACAATCAGAAGAATTGTCTAGTTGGATGGAATACTTCTGATCCAAACAAGCAATCTCCCACATTTATCTGATTCTCAGCTTATAAGGTGGGTAAATGTGGATGATGAATGTTGAAATATCATGGTTAATTTACTATTCACTATTCATGAAAGGGGGCTGGGATTTAGCTCAGTTGGTAGAGCTCTGTGCTACAGTCTCTCAGGTCCCAAGTTCAATTACCAGCACCGCAAAAATGGGAGAAGGGCCTGGCAATCCACTCCCAAGGCAATCCTGAAACAGCCATTGAAAACCCTATGAGGGTTACTATGAGTCGGATACTGACTGGACAGCACCTAACAACAACAACCACATTCATGAAAAGGGGTGGGATTTGGCTCAGTTGGTAGAGCACTGCACTGAAGTCTCTGAGGTCCTGAGTTCAATTCCCAGCACTGCAAAAATGGGAGAAGGGCCTGGAAATCCACTCCCAAGGCAATCCCGAAACAGCCATTAAAAACCCTATGAGAGTTGCTCTGAGTCAGATACCGACTTGACAGCACATAACAACAACAACAATTCATGAAAGGCACATTGCAACTTCAACTTTGGTCCTGCTACAAACACCCAATTAACTGACTGCTACCTTTTGAATTTCTACCTCTGAAACTAGGCTTCCCTGGTATGAATCTCTGTTAAGCTCTCTCCAGGCCAAAAAGGAGAAATTTCCCTCTGATATTGCATTTTATCCTTATCTGTGGGTGACATGATACTTTACCTAAAGGACCCCAAAATCTCCTCTAGAAAACTTTTTGACCTAATTAACTCCTTTAGCAAAGTGGAAGGATACAAAATTAACATTCAAAAATCAGTAGTCTTCCTTTACACCAATTGCGTAAAGCTACAATCCCTTTCACAATAGCCCACCAAAAACTTAAATACTTAGGAATCAATCTAACCAAAGATCCTCCAGATCTCTATAAGGAAAACTTCAAAATATTTTTAAAAAATTACAGAGGATAATAAAAGGTGGAAGGACCTCTACTACTCATTGATTGCAAGAATCAATATTGTAAAAATGGCTATAGAACCAAAAACAATTTATAGAGTTAATGCAATTCACATTAAAATTCCAATGACAGACTTTACAGAAATAGAAAAACTAATCAAAAAATTCATATGGAAACACAAAAGACCATGTATAGCCAAAACACTCTTAAGCTACAAAACTAGTGCAGGCGAGATCACAATGCCTGACTTTAAATTATACTACAGGGTTGTAGTAGCAAAAACAGCTTAGTAATGGCACAAAAATAGGCCTGATGACCAGTGGAACAGAATAGAGGACCCAGAGATACAACAATGCATCTATAGCCACCTGATCTTTGACAATGGAGCAAAGCAGGCAAATTGGAGAAAGGATAGCCTTTTCAACAAATGGTGTTGGGAAACTTGGATTTCCACTTACAGAAAAATGAAAACAGACCTGCATCTCTCAATATGCATGAGAGTTAACTCAAGACGGATAAAGGACCTCAACATAAAATCAGAGATCTTCAAAGTACTAGAAGAAAAGATAGACAATATGCTCCAACATAGAGGCATATGAAAGCATTTCCTTAATAAGATTTCAGTTGTTCAGGAAATTGCAACAAGAATAGATAAATGGGATTACATTAAATTAAAAAGCTTCTGTACAACAAAGGAAACAATTAAGAGTTAAGGAAGACCTCACTGAATGGGACAAAATCTTCACATCTTATACATTGGACAAAGGATTAGTTTCCAGAATTTACAAAGAACTCAAGAAAGCAACTCCCAAGACAATAAATAATCCAATACACAAGTGGGCAAAGGAATTGAATTGACAATTCTTAAAGGAAGAATTTTGTAAAGCCATGAAACACATGAAAATCCCTAGCCGTTATGTAACTGCAAGTCAAAACAACTCTGAGATTCCACCTTACTCCAATAAGAGTGGCCAAGATCAATAAAACAAATAACAACAAATGCTGCTGAGGTTGTAGCAAAAAAGGACCCCTCTTACACTGTTGGTGGGACTGTAAATTCATTCAACCACTTTGGAAAACAATATGGAGATACCTCAGAAAATGAAATATAGAACTGCTATCTGATCTAGTTATACCACTACTAGGAATACACCCAAAGGGAAATGAGCCATCATACCACAGAGACACTTGCATCTCTATATTCAATGCAGTACTTTTCATAATCACAAGGATATGGAATCAACCAAGGTCCCCATTAACAAAAGAATGAATAAAAAAATTATGGCACATATACAAATGGAATACTACTTAGCAATTTAAAAAAGTGAAATAATGTCATTTGCAGTAAAATGGATGGAATTGGAGAACATCATCTTAAGTGACTGAACACAAACCCCAAAAGAGAAATTCCATTTGTTCTCACTCATATGTGGGTGCTGAATCAAACTTAAAGGAAGGAAAAAATCCTACATATAAATTGAAACATAATAAAAAGCACAATTAAACTTAGCATAGAAGGGACAATTTAAAGAGTGGAAAGGAGGGAGGGATCTAACAAAGGGAAATGAAGATTGGGGAAGATGGGAGGGGAAGGAGGATTAATGAGAAAGGATGAAGGGGGAGGGGTCAAGCTCAATGTAAATAGCACAATTTTATGAGTATGTTGGAAAAAAGGAGAACATAGAAAAATAATAAAACCTACTAGAATAGCTAAAATAATTTTAAAAAACAGTAATAATGCCAAAGGCTGGCAATAATGTAAATTGACTACATCATTCATCTAATACTGCTGAGATTATAAAAAGTAGGTCACTATAGAAAAAAGTTTGGACTTATATCAAAATTGGAATACGCATATATAGATAAATATTCTCACAAAAAGATCTACAAGTAGAAAAGAGACCATTGATAGAGGCATGGGGGTAGGGAATGAGGGTTATGAGAAGGTAAGGGGGAAGTTACCTGAGTAATATACAATGAAATGCATATATGGAAATGTCATAATCAAACCCATTAAGTTGTACATTAAAAATTACTAATAAAAAAGTTGACTCTATCTTGAGCAGGTAAAAAGAAAAAAAATCATAGTTTTCCATTGAAACACATTTTTTTTTACATATAGGTACTTTTTATGAAGGAACATTTATTATTGATCCATGTAAAACCAGTTGGGGATACTTCTTTAGAAGTTTCTACCATCTTGTAAATGTGATAATGCAAGAAAATGAAAAAAAAAACGTGCAAAGATGATGTGTCTCACTAGTTGAACTTTAGTCCCAGGTACAGCACATTTTATGTGTATCCGATATTTTAAGAACTTACATATCCTTCCTGGGCAATAATTATTTAATATTATGAATATTAAATATTAATAAAATAAATATTAATAAGAATCAATATTATTGATTTTTTGGACTAGTAGTACCTGATCCCAGACTGGAACAATCATAAAAACATTTGTTATTTCTGATTAGAAATAGTGATTAAAATAATCTATCTCTATATCCATAATTTTTAATCTATCATTTTAAATTTCTTGTGCTTTTTGAACCTGACTTTCCATTGAGAAATTATTTCTTGCACATTGAAAATTATGCCATCTTCTTTCTGGAAAATGTTGATATCTATCAATACTGAAATTGCATTAACAAGCCCTTTCCTGTTACTGAGAGCTGAAATAGCAGAATAATTTGTATAATCTTTATCCATATGATTTCTGGAAAATCCTATTAAGATAAAAGGGCTGAGAGTTGTTAGCTGGCCTGTTTCCCAGTGTTGTCTGTTTTCTCCCTGAACAGAGGAATATCAAGAGAAAAGGTCACAAGAGTGTACACTGAAGACCTGAGGAGAAATGCCAGAGAAAATATATTATTGTTTCTGATACAAGAGCTTGGAAGGGACAATTGTTCTATATAATAATTTGAAAACCACTTGATGTAGAAAATAAGTTGATTTTTTTTTCTAATTGACTTTTTGTGGCAAATTCACCATATTCCTTTCAACAACCCAAACTATCTATCTTACATGTGATTTTTCATTTTATTAGATGAGTACAACAGGACTCTTACCACATTAGTATCTAATTTTCAGGAGTTATTCCACAGCGAGTAAACCATGGATTAGAAAATAAAAGAGCTACATAGTTTCACTAAAATGTCTCCTTCTAACCTGGAAAGAAAGCCAACCATGAAAAATCTGTGATTTGTCTTTTCATAAAAGAAGTTGTCAATTACTGGAAATTTCCAGAGATATAAAAATCAGATAACTGAAAAATTGTCTGCTTTTCTATTCTGTAATGAGCAGACTGATAGAATTCACTTGGATGCAGCACAATGGTTGAGGTATAATCTTTATTTTCCTGATTAGCATGAGGTGGTGGTGGTGGTGTTAAGTGCTCTTGAGTCATGCCTGACTCATAGGAATGCTCCCAGGGTTTTCAGTGGCTGAATTTTTGGGGGATTATGTCAAAAGTGGATTGTCACCTCCTTCTCCCATTTGTGTGGTGCTGGGGATTGAATTCTGGGCCTCAGAAGGTGCAGAGCTGTACTCTACCAACCGAGCTAAACCCCAGCCATCATGAGGTGTTAGCATAAGGTAAATTTATAATAACCTACAGAGCTTTGGGAATTGTTTTTTTTTTTTTTAATCAATGAAACAGGTGAAATTTTGAGGATCTGATTTAATCATTTTGATGAATCGTTTTTTGAACTTGACAGCTTTCAGATGGGTTAAGAAAAAAGACCCATTACTCAGAACAAAATTCCATTAGCACTACCTTCATTAGCAATGAGTTACACTATCTTAAATATAAAATAAATTAAAATTTCACATAGTCCCAGTGTGGCCACCCTAAAGAAAGGGGATTTTCTTCATTTCTTATTTCTATCACTCATCATGTCATTTAAACCCAATATTTCTAAAGAAGTAACCAGCATAGAAATTAATAATTAATAATAGAAAGAAATAATTAATGTTTTCCAGTTTTGCCTTAGCCTAAAGTCTGTCTATCTTTTCATCAGTGAGCATACATATTCATTTTATGTATTATAATGATATGGGCTAGGGTTTATCTCAGTTGCTCTGCATGCTCTGTTGCCCTGGGTTCCATCACCAGCACTGCAAAAACGGGAGAAGGACCTGGTGGCCCACTCCTAAAACAATCCCAAAGCAATCATCTACTGAAAACCCTATGAATAGCAGAAAATTATTGACATAGTGCTGGGCATGGCAGTTTGGGGGACTGTTTAATAGATAGGGTTGTGGACCCAACTTGACCACATCTAACAACAACAGCAATTACAAGGGTACATCATATACAGTCATATATGAGATATAACACATATCAATGGCATTATACTGAGTAGATATATTTGTAAAGAAAAGCAAAGAGGCTATATTGTTTTAGTTTATGAAGTCCAGCTTGGGTAAATACATGAGTTCCACTGGGATTTTTTGATAAACTAAGAAACAATTTTCATATAGCTAACCTATATTGGTCTGATGTCTCACTCAATATTTACTGAGTAATTCACCAATGGTCAAAACACAGATAAACAAGCCAGGCACAGTGGAGCATACGTAATCACAGGGGCTTGGGAGGTGGAGTCAGGAAGATTGCAAGTTCGAGACCAGAGGCAGTCTGCATAATTTAGTGAGACCTTGTCACAAAAAAGTAAAAAAATTGGCTGGAGGCAGCAGTTCAGTGGCCCAGCACTTGCAAAAACATGCAAGTGCCAGGCCTTGAGTTCAACCCCCAGTACAAAACAATCAAACAAACAAAAAACCAGATAAACAATTCTCAGTAGTAATAAATAAGAATATTATATATATACACATATATACATATAAGTGTGTGTGTATATATATACACACACACACTCTTTGTCAATGGGCAACAACTTTTGTTTACCATAAAAGGTATTTTCAACAACTGAGTTGAAATATCAGAATATTAAAAAAATTACATATATTGTTAATATTATTATTTATTTTTGGCAATACTGAGGGGCCGAACCCAAGCCTTCATGTATGTGCATACTTTGCAAGTGCTATGCCATTGATCTGCACCCCTACCCCATTCTTTATTTTTTAAATTGAGA
This sequence comes from Pedetes capensis, assembly GCA_007922755.1. Taxonomy (NCBI): domain Eukaryota; kingdom Metazoa; phylum Chordata; class Mammalia; order Rodentia; family Pedetidae; genus Pedetes; species Pedetes capensis. The sequence goes on along the minus strand of VMDO01007037.1, from coordinate 4,837 downwards.
CAGGATCTCCCTAACTTAAGCAGGCTGCCCCTGTCTCAAACCTGTGATCCTCCTACCTCTGCTTCCTAAGTCACTGAGATTACAGGCATGCACCACTGTGCCTGGCTTTTAAATGTATTTTTAAAATGGAGTTATTATTTTATCATCAATTTTCACATCTATCAACAGAATGAGGACAGGAAATATGAAAATTCACTCAGCCTGCTCCATTTCCCAAGTCTGTTTGCTTTTAACAAATTCACACACATTTAAAAATTCCTCTTTTCTAGTACCTTCCAAAAGATGTTGATCCTAACAATTTTCTAGTTTTAATATATGCTCAAAGGAGTTTTTCACTTGACATGGGCCTTTGGCTTCTAGCCTTTAGTGATTGTGAATAATTTACAAGAAATATGTTATTGTAATCTATGACCTTCAGAAGATGGTAAAATACTAGTTAATACCTATCAGAAAACTATAGATACCTTTGTCTTATCGTAAGACATGAATGAGAATCTATTCCAGGATGTATATTCATGTGCAGTGATTTCCTTTCAGTTTCACCTTCCAGTAGAGCTATCTTTTCTGTCTAGATTCACAGGACCTACCTGAAAAAAATTAAGTCTTGCTTGAAATATGGAAAATGTTCTCCTAGTGGAAGACATAAACAAAACTTCACAGTTGAAGGTCATTTCAATTCTGAGTCCTAATCTCTAAAGTCAGCATGACATCTCATTATTAGTCATTCTATTCTTGCTCACTAGTTCCAAGTGCAACTGGGTTTTAAGAATAGCTTCCTTTGGAGATTGCTCCTTTACCATCCTGTACACTGCTTAAAGACAACATCATTTCTCGTATCTGTTACCCTGTTCTTTTATTGCTAACCTTGGGAATGTCTTTATATCCATGTAGGAAATACTGTGGCATAAAGTTAGGATTTTTGTTAATTAAATAGAGAGGGTTATAGTCAGAGTGTGCAATATTATTAAATGAGCAGGGAACAATGGGATACTCAGTGATATGGAGACATTTATTTGGAAAAATAAATTAATTCCTTCCTTAGACTTTACCTATATAAGTAATGGGCTGGGATTTAGCTCAGTTGGTAGAGTGCTGCTCTGCAGTCTCTGAGGTCCTGAGTTCAGTTCCCAGCACCAAAAAAACAGGAGAAGGACATGGCAATCCACTCCAGAGGCAACCCCAAAACAGTCAGCCATTGAAAACCCTATGAGGGTCACTATGAGTTAGACACAACTCAATGGCACCTAACAATAAATATAAATAATACTGAGATACCTTACATGATTTATAGTGACAATATAATTGAGATCACACTATGTGCCAGGGGCTGGGATTTAGCTCAGTTGGTAGAGCGCCACTCTGCAGTCTCTGAGGTCCTGAGTTCATTTCCCAGCACCGCAAAAATGGGAGAAGTATGTGGCAAACCACTCCCAAGGCAATCCCGATACAATCTGCCATTGAAAACCCTATGAGGGTCGCTATGAGTCGGACACGACTTGAAGGCACCTAACAACAACAACAACAACAACTATATGCCAACCCTGTGTTGCCTATGGCTCACAATATCATGTTGGCTGACAAAGCAACCAGTATTGGGCTAGAGTTAGCAGCTCTACAAAGGAAAAGAGAAATAGGAAAGGTATATTGTCAGTTGTTGTTAGGTGCCATCTAGTCACGTCCGACTCATAGCGACCTTCATAGGGTTTTCAATGGCTGTTTCGGGATTGCCTTGGGAGTGGATTGCCAGGTCCTTCTCCCATTTTTGCAGTGGTGGGAATTGAACTTGGAACCTCAGAGACAGCAGAGCAGCGCTCTACCAACTGAGCTAAATCCCAGCACGGAATTGCTCCCTCCCTCCTGTTGTGGCAGTGGGAAACCAGTGCCAGCGGTACACATCCAGAGCTGAAACGCAGCTCCCTCTCTCCTGCTGTGGCGGGACAGTCATGCAGATGCAATCTCCACAGACATACGGGCACACATATGCCTGGACCCCAGACACACCAGAGGGGATCCTAAGTCATCCCACTGCACTGTGGAGAAAGGTGAGGTCTGCGGAGGAGGCTGAGCGCCACGCTGACAGAGTGCTCCTTTCTGGCAGAGTCTTGCAGGACAATTAGACACAATAAGAACAGTTCCGAGCGCAATCACCGTGCATGGCAGACCTACTACAGACTCTCTCTGGGGGGGTTGAATATCATCCCACCCACAAGAGGATTTGGTTCTCCCAAGTGGTCTCCCAAGTGGGCGGAAAGCTGTGCTGCGCCCCCAGCCCATATTTTTTTACTTTTTGAGACAGGGGCTTGCTGGGTTGCACAAACTGCCTCTGATCTCGGGCTTGTGGTCCTCCTGTCTCCGTCCCTCAAGCCGCTAGGATTGCAGGCGTGCACCACCGCACCTGACTAGAAGTGTTTAATAAGTGTGTGTGAGCGTGTATGCACGGTTTTGTTTTGTTTTTGTTTTGATTTTGGTTTTATTTTGTTTCCTGGGGTTTTTGTTTTGTTTTGTTTTGGTTTGGTTTGGTTTTTTTGTTGTTGGGTTTGATTTTGTTGTTTTGTATGGGGGTATGAAACCAGGTCTTGCGCCTATTCGCTTTGTAGGTGCTTGACCAATGCGCTGCGCCCCCAGCCCATGTTTTTACTTCTTGACACAGGGTCTCTCTGGGTTGCGCAGGCTGTCTGTGATCTTGGGCTTGCGATCCTCCTACCTTTGCCCCCAAGCTGCTGGGAATGCAGGTGCATACCACCGCACCTGACTATAAGCGATTTTATACGTGGGTGGGAGTGTGTATGCGTGAGTTTTTTTTTTTTTTTAATTTTTATTTGCTTCCTTCCTTGTTTTACTCTCTTCCCTCTTTCTATTCTCCTTCTCTTTTTCTTATGCTATATATGCATCCTTGTATTAATTATTTTACCATCAGAGCCCCCACATGTCTGTCAGTTTGCCATGGGGGCTTCCATGTTGCAATGAGGCTGAGAGCTCTGCCACTGTAACCTCGGACATGAGCAAGGTTACCCAAGGTGGACAGGTTTTCAGCTGAGCTTCCAGACTAAGACAGACTAGGGAGTAGGACCTGGAGAGCCACTCCCGAAACAACTAGCCACTGAAAACTCTATGGATAGCAAAGAGACACTGTCAGATGTAGTGCCAGAAAATGAGGCCCCCAGGTTGGAAGGCACTCAAAAGACTACTGGGGAAGAGTTGCCTCCACCAAGTAGAGTCCACTGTGATGACAGAAATGGAGTAAAGCCCCAGGGTGCTCAACTTGCTGATGTGGCACCACTCAAAATGAGGAGAAACAACTGTAAACATCCATTAATAATTGGAACCTGGAATGTACGTAGTATGAATCTAGGCAAATTAGAAATCGTTAAAAGAGAAATGGATTGCATAAACATTGACATTCTAGGCATCAGTGAGCTAAAATGGACCGGCATAGGCCATTTTGAGTCAGACAGTCATATGGTCTACTATGCTGGGAACAATAAACTAAAGAGAAATGGGGTTGCATTCATCATCAAAAAAGACATTTTAAGATCGGTCATGAAATACAATGTTGTCAGTGATAGAATAATATCCATATGCCTACAAGGAAGGCCAGTTGATATGACTATTATTCAAATTTATGCACCCACCACTAAGGCCACAAATGAAGAAAGGGAAGACTTCTATCAGCTTCTGCAATCTGAAATAGATCAAACATGCAATCAAGACATACTGATAATCACTGGTGACTGGAATGCAAAGGTTGGAAACAAAGAAGGCCCAGTAGTTGGAAAATATGGTCTTGGTGACAGGAATGAAGCTGGAGATCGCATGATAGAATTTTGTCAGACCAATGACCTTTTCATTGCAAATACATTTTTTCAACATCATAAACGGAGACTATACACATGTACTTCACCAGATGGAACATACAGAAATCAAATTGACTACATATGTGCAAAGAAACGATGGAAAAGCTCTGTACAAAATGTCAAAACAAGACCAGGTGCTGACTGTGGATCAGGTCATCAACTTCTCATATGCAAGTTCAAACTGAAGCTGAAGAAAATTAGAACAAGTATATGAGAGCCACGGTATGACCTTGAGTATATCCCACCTGAGTTCAGAGACACCTCAAAAATAGGTTTAATGCATTAGACACAAATGACAGGAGACCAGAAGAGTTGTGGCATGACATAAAAGATATCATTCAAGAAGGAAGCAAAAAGTTCTTAAAAAGACAAGAAAAAAAGAAAAGACCAAATTACATGTCAAGAGAGACACTGGACCTTGCCCTTGAATGTCAAACAGCAAAAGCAAAAGGAAGACATGATGAAGTTAAGGAACTAAACAGGAGATTTCAGAAGGCAGCTCGAGAAGACAAAAACAAATATTATAATGACATGTGCAAGGAGCTGGAGGCAGAAAACCAAAAGGGAAGAACACGCTCTGTGTTTCTCAAGCTTAAGGAAGTGAAGAAAAAATTCAAGCCTCGAGTGGCACTAGTAAAAGATTCTACAGGGAAAATATTAAATGATGCAGGAAACATCAAAAGAAGATGGGAAGAATACACAGAGTCATTATACAAGAAAGAATTGGTAGATGACCAACCATTCCAAGAGGTTGCATATGAAGAGGAACCAATGGTGTTGAAAAACAAAGTGGAAGCTGCCTTGAAAGAACTGGCGAAACACAAAGCTCCAGGAACTGATGGGATACCAATAGAGATGTTTCAACAAACAGATGCAGCACTGGAGGTGTTAACATGTTTATGCCAACAGATTTGGAAAACAGCTACTTGGCCAACTGACTGGAAGAGATCCATATTTGTGCCTATTCCCAAAAAAGGGGATCC
>VMDO01007036.1:67278-94814 GCA_007922755.1 Pedetes capensis | reverse complement strand
GACACACAAACCATAACATCTAAAATAAATTCTCTTCAGGACATTTTTAACTGGTACTTTTATGGCAAGCATTATTACATATTTTGTTTCTGTCATTAATATAATAAATGTGTATGCATTTTTAGTTTAAAAGTTACTTCAGATAGATATTTTATTTTGAAAACTCACTTGTGTATATTTGAAATACAAATATTCACCATGGATTTTTAAAAATCTTTTGGTAAAGTTTCATTGTTAATTGTTTCATTTACATTATTTTGAAAGAGTCCCATGAATTACAAATTAACCTACACACTTTCTAATAGGTGAAAGTTTAATATATGATGATCACAAATAGTTTATCATCTGTGTACTTAAATGTAAGATCACTTTCGAATTTCAAAACATACTTCTATCAGAAATTCTCCTTTGTGCAAACAAAAGTTTTGAAAGCTTCAGAAGAATTTGTCAATATTATTAACAAGCTCAAGAAAAAGGCAATTCGCAACATATGGGAAATTTATAAAATTTGACCATAAAACAGGCAAAAGGAAAGTTTCCACAAATTCCCCAGGACAAACAACATACCTGAGAGTAGTAAAATAAATTTAGAAGCTGGCTAGGATGATCCTCATCTCTTTATAGTCCCCAAACCAGAAAAAGCAAGGAACACAAATGGAATTGCAGCCCACAGAATAAGCAAATTCTGTACAGTTCAAATTTCATGGAAGTTTTGGAATAAATGGACACTAGAAAGTCACCAAAGCCTTCCCTGGAGAGGAGTCAGGTGGGGATTGCACAGGAGGTAGTGGGCAGCGGAGTCCCATCACTGAAAGGACATACTACCGGCAGAGAGGGTCCCTCTTGTAAGGGGGACGTACTCAGAACAGGTCATGTCAGGGCACTGGGTACAAGGAAATCAAAATGAAGGGACTTGACAGGTGTGTGGAGCAGAGACAAGGTCTCAGGAAGACACCACTTTGGGGGAGAGAAAGTAATGATGTAAAGGGATAAAGGGGGAGAGGATAGTGTCAGTGGAAACCAGAGGGAAAAATAGGGGACTATAACCCAAATATGCATACAAGTTTTACCACATATTCATCGAAAGGTTTCATAAACCTCATAAGTTGATGAAAGTGTAGGCCACAGTCCCATGCCTGCAGCCTAAGGATCCGGGGTTTCCTGAAGGCGGGTGAGGAGTCGGTGGCGGTGGGTAACAGAAACACAACAGCTCAGAGGCAGTGTGGATCTGTTCCATTTATTGTTCGGATAGCTCATTTTTTATACAGTCCTTTTAGGCTTAGGTCATGCAAATAAGAATATGTGCAGTTTTACACACACCCAATAGTCATAATTGGGAGAAGGACCTGGCAATCCACTCCAAGGCAATCCTGAAACAGCCATTGAAAACCCTATGAGGGTTGCTATGAGTCGGATACTGATTCGATGGCACCTAACAACAACAACGACAATAGTCATAATAGCCCATGGTTTAAAGCATAAACTTTTCTGTGTTAACATAACAAGCACCTGGAAGGTCTGTCTCTTCCCAGGCTTTTCATAAATGATAAGCTATCATAGGGTATTTTGGACTCTATCCTTATTTATCATTTTAACCCCTTATATGTTTCTATGTAAGGCAGTAGAGGGTCAGGCTGACCAGAACAGCAGCCTTTACTCTTTTTCTCTATCTGGGAACCAAGGTCTGCCTTAGATAAGCACCTCTCTGTGTTAAAATTGTCAAGGAGGCTTTTGTACTGTGGGAAGAGGCCTATATATTCTTTTGATTGTTTGATATTTTCTCTGTAAACCTTAGCTATTATCATAGGTGGGGCCACATTAGTCTAAGTAGGGGCTAACAACTCAGCCTGTTGCAGCTGAAGCATAAGTCACTTAATGTTTGAGTTCCAGGGTGGAAGTTGCTGGTCAGCTTTAACTAAAATATTGTCCACATAACCTTTACAATTGGAGGTCATTACTTCTAACTCATTTACAAATTCCCTCAGTCGTGTCATTCTTTCAGCATTTGTTTCATTAGAGTTTAATACAATATTAGTTATGAGTATTAATAAAGTAATCATAATAATTAGAAGCAGTAACCCTATTCCTAGAAAGCAAAAAGTACATTTTTCTTTTCTTCATCCCCACCCATTTCTTGGAAGATGAGTTCCTTGAACCTCTCTTCCCCATATCTGGACCTTGTCAGACAATATGGTTAGAAATGGCTGTGGCAAGTGTAACCAAAAATAATGTAACAGTTGCATAATGGAAAAAGTAAATATTGTATTATTCTGTACCCAACTGACATGTACCAATAAAGGGGGGAAAAGGAAGTAACTTAGAAGGGAGAATGTCCTTTGGAGGCTGAGTAGAAATGCAAACAAGGCATCCTATGGTGGAAGACACCCATGAAAGCAGAGACAGCATTACAGAATGGAATATGTCCCCTTCAAATTGATGCCATTTATTTAAATCAGGTCTATGGAAGTAAACTTTATACAAAGGAACATTTGCTCTGATTATGTGTTTAAGCTGGATGAAATTTGACAAACATATAGTCGTGTGACCACCGACACAATTATGATACAGAATTTTCCCATCATCCTAAAATTTCCCTCATGCTCTTTTGTGGTCACATCCCTTCCCCCATTCCCAGCTCCACAGATCCCTTTTTTTTAATTCCTATAGTTTTGCCTCTTGCAGAACATATAAATTGATCATTACATTTAGTCTTTTGGATGTAGACTTTTCCTTTTAGTGTAATGCTTTTGAGATTTAGCTATATTGTAGTATGTGCTCATATTTTGTTTTAATCACTAAATAGCAATACATCGCTTATCTGTTCATTTAGCTGCTGGACATTTGAGTTGATTGCAGTTTTGGTGATGACTCACAAAGTTTTTGGTGTGGGTGTATTTCTTTTCCTTGGGTAAATACCTAGGAATGAGTGATGTCTAATTTTATGTGTCTACTTGGAAACATTTTGCATGTTTCAGTGACTGTTCTGGGATGGGACTGACAGTCAAATCAGTAGATTGAGGAAGGCATATTGTCTGCAGTAATGTGAGCCTGTCTCATCCTGCTTGAAGGTCTGAATAAGACAAAAGCCTGACTCTCCCCTGAGTAAGAATCCTTCTACCTGACAGCCTTTGAACAGAGACTTTTTTTTTTCTTGCCTTTGGACTCCAGCTGAAACATAGGCTATTCCTGGGATTCCATCCTGCCAGTTTTCAGAGTAAAATTTCCCTGTTGGCTTTTCTGATTCTCAGGCCCTCAATTGCAGACTAGAATTAAATCATAGGCTCTCCTGGGGCTTGAGCCTGCTCACTTACCCACAGATTTTGGGACTGGTGTCCTCCATAATTGTATCAGCTAACTCTGTATTTTGTTTCTCCGTTCCCTTCCACTTACCACTCCTTTCTGTTTCTCCAGGGAATCCTGCTTAATAAAAAAAAATAAAAAATAAAAAATAAAATCAATATTTATTTTTTAGTAACTTATTAACCACTTTTCAAAATGTCTGTACCAATCATTCCAACTCTTCAAGGCTTGGCATTTTCAGATTTTTTTCCTTAATAGGAAGTGTAGCTGTATCACATTGTGTTTTTAATTTGCATTTCCCTAATGACTAATAACACTGAGCATATTTTCTTATTATTCATATATTTGCATATCTTCTTTGATCAATATGCTCAAATCTTTTGCTCATTTGTTGGGGTGAGGGTGTCTACTTTCTTAGAATTGAGTATAAAAGTTCTTTATATAATCTGATTTTTGGATTATTGCCTCATACTTTGCATATACTTTCTCCAAAGATTTGACTTGTATTTTTAATAATGTAAGACTGTATTTTGAAGAGTAGACAATTATTTTAAGGTTGAACCAAGTTCAAGTTAACAGTTTTGTTTCATAGTTCATACCTTATTTTTGACTTATCTGAGATACTGTGTAATTGAAGATCATAAAGTTTCCTCTAATATTTTTGCCTAGGTTTAACTGTATGTTGAGTCTATAATCCACTTCAAGTTAATGTTTTTATATGGTGCAAAGTATAGTTCAAAGTTCACCTTTTACATGTGGATATATAATAATTTCTTTGGTGAAAATAAGATAATTTATATTGAATATATTTTAGATAATATACTGTAAAGACTCTAGATATTAAACTTGGGGGGATGTTGTTGCTGCTTGATTACTCATTTGGTTATTTGTTTAATGACATGGCTGAGTTAATTCTGCAGTCTGTTTCTCCTGCAGTGTATTCAAATTGTTTTTAATCTTGTTAAATCCATCTATTATGTGCTAGAGAGACCCAATTTAGATGATTCAATATATTTATTAAAAAGCAAGACAGAGTGAAAATGTGTTAAGCAGATTTTTTGCATGCAATTTTTAAATTTTAGAATACTCATTTGATTCTTTTTCTAAAAAACACCAGTTGCCTTTTGAAATTCTTCATTTTTTCATCCACTTGATTCAATATTTATTGGTAAATGTACCAATCATGATTATTTTAAGGTCTGTGTATGTTACCTACAATAACCTAGCTCTGATTATGTGTATATTTTTCTTTTGGTTGTGGGTCATATGGACATGACTTACCACATCTCTAGGGAATTTTTTTATTGTATCTTGGACATTGTGTATTAAAACCAGTAGAGAATCAAAATGATATTATCTTAGAGCCAGAATGGTGGTTCACTCATTTCTCTACTAGTCTAATGTGGTTTTAAGTTTGGTTTGAATCATTGTAGTTTGGGTGGGTTAGACTCAATCTCCCCCCTTTTTTATATCTAAAATATTGACATTACAACCCCACACAACCATAGTGTATGTATGTTTTCTCTGTACCCCAGCGTTAGACCTTTGTGGTCTTTTCTCAGCCTCTATTTGCTCCTACTTGAAAGTTTCTGGAGGGAAGAAAACAACTGGAGATCATCAGTGCAAATTCATGACTACTTCATGTTTTAACTTTCACCACTGTGTTTTAGCCCTCTAACTAAAATTATTACCTTTAGGGAATGTTGGGGATTTTTAAAATGCAAGGTAGACAGGATGGAGATGGGAGAAATTCTTATAATTGTAGTTTTACATTCTGGATAATGTTAATGTTTATATACTCAACATTTAAAGTAAAAGGAAAATTTAAAGTAAAAGGAAACCTTTGCTCTCAGGATCCAGAAGTATACTTTCTAACAATGATGGTCATACTCCAATTTTTAAGCACTGAATTAAAATCCAGCCTGGGGTTTAGCGCAGTTGATAGAGTGCTGCTCTGTGTGATCTGAGGTCCTGGGTTCCATCCCCTATATAGCAAAAACAGCAGAAGGACATGGCAATCTACTCCTAAAGCAATCCCCAAACAAGCAGTCATTGAAAACCTTGTAAAATAGTAGAGAAGCACTGACATAGTGCCTTGCATGGCACAGTGTCAGGAGTGTTTCTTTCTGTTGTACATAGGGTCGTTATGACTTAGACCCAACTTGCTGGCACCTAACAAACGACAACAATGAATTAAAACTGAGGGACACCATAGTATATTCACTGAGTGTGTGTTGAGACTTTGAAAGCTCATGAAGCATGTCCTGGTTTAGGAGTGGAAGAATTGTAATTGATCTCTTGTATCTTGTCTCTTCAATCCAGTTCCTTTCCCTGCAGCATTCTTAACATTCTGGCTCTAGGCACCAACCCCCTAATGGAGGAGGAGGTGGATGTGACTTGGGGTAGTTCTTGGTGCTTACTTGGAAATGGGTGTTTTCAACAGGGGCAGGAGAGGGAGGGAAGGAAAAGGAGAGAAAAAACAGCATTTTCTTACTTTTAACTTCCTTTTGCACCTATTAGGAAGTGGAGGGGAAGAGGTAATATATTCCCATAGGCTTGGCAACTGTTCCTGGATGACTAGTGCAGATTTTTCCTACTTCTGTGTAGCCTGGTGAGAAGGGCCATGCTTGGGTAGAGGTGATTCTGCCCAGTGCCTACTCCCTCTTATCACCACTACAGGGTACTTTGTTGTTGTTAGGTGCCCTGAGGCAATCTGACTCATAGAGGCCCTATGTACAACAAAGCAAAACACTGCCCAACACTGTGCCATGCACATGATCTCTTTATATTTGAGTCCTATGTTGCAGTCTCTGTGTTTATTCTCATTCTGAGTCATGCCACCACAACAAAAGGAGGTCCCCAAGGCCTTACTCCATTCTCATCGTTAATGTGCACCCTACTTTGAGGATGCAACTTTTTCCCAGCCATTTCTTGAATCCTTCCAGCCTAAGGGGCTCATTTTCCAGCACTATATTTGACAGTGCTCCTCTGCTATTCATAGAGTTTTCAATGGCTAATTGTTTAAGGAGTGGGCTGCTGGGTCCTTCCCTAGTCTGTCTTAGTCTGGAAGCTCAGCTGAAACCTGTCCACCATGGGTGGCTCTGCTGATATCTGAGATACTGGGTGGCATAGCTTTCAGCATCACAGCAACATATAAGCCCCCACAGCATGACAAGCTGACAGGCATGTGGAAGATAGGGTACTTTTGTCTCCTATTTGTCTTGGCAGGAGAGTGAGAATGGGGTGAGAAAGTAGGAAGCGTGGGGTGTGCTGGGGAGGTGGGGAAGGGAAGGTACCTTGCTGTGGGAGGCCAGTGACCTTGGCTTTGTGTGCAGCGTAATGTCTGGAAACAAGAGGAGCCGCACTTCAGTGTTTACCTGTGCACTGAGGCCAGAGCCTCAGGAGGACAGGGACAGCTCTCCACATGCCGATATATCCCAGAAGGCAGCATAAAGACCACCAACTCTTCTTGGCTGACAATTTCCCCTGGCACCCAGATCCCAGCACAGAGAGTGAGGTGGGTAGGAGTAACTAAAGACATGGCTTGAACTTAGACTGGGATTTGAACTTGGATTTGAATGATTATTTACCCTAAAAATTCTCATAATTTGGAAGAGACTAAATTAGTTTTAATTAGCATTTAAAAAATCCCTCTGTTCTATTCTTGCCTACTGTCTTCATGAGCTTGGATGGCGAGATGAATTATTGAAAACAAAGTTTTATTCTTATACTTGGATTTGTGGCCTTTAAAATTTGATTCCAATGTAGCTGATAATTCATTCTTCACAAGAAAATTATCTTCTATTGTTTTTCTGAGGGAATTTTTTTTTAAAACCTGTCATTCTAATAATGTAAATTTTGTCTGGACACCATGGTGAACCTGCTTCAAACTGGCAATGTTCTTAGTCTTTTCTTTAAAAAACATGCTTGGGGTACAGGAAATGTAATCTGGCACATTTCCTTCATATCCTAATTGGTCTTTAATTTGCTACAACATTTTATGTATTTTTAATGGCTGTTTTGTCTGTGACATTAAAACCCATGAATTTCAGGGTATTTCTCTGAATTTTAACTTCCAACTTTCTTTACTGATAGATCTGATATTGTCAGTGTTATATGTAATCTTTCCTAAAATAACAACTCTTATTTTAACAAATTATTATCAGAAGTTTAAGTCATTTGTAACTAAAGCATTCATGACACTCTTCAAAGCTTTAAGGAATTGGAGAAGAGAAATGCAATGTCCTGGGTTGAGGGTTTATGATTATTGAGGAGCAAGGTTGGCACACATACCTCTGCCTCCACCTATGTCTGCCTCTTGATGTCCAGCCATGTGCTTTGTAACAACAGTGCTTGTACATTTGCTACCTTTATGCAGACAAATATTAACATAAAATATTGACACTTAAATATATTACCGTTTCTACGCCCAGCTGACTCATTCACTGGTAACAAGTTCATGTGCCAATCCATAGTAGACACTTAGTATTTGTTAGATGAGTACATGTACATATGGACCAATATACCAGAGAACTTAAATGATTTGTGGCAAATTTTTGTGATAAAATAAATGTGTTATAACTTCTTTTTTTCTGATTGCTGTCCATGGTATCAATTTTTAACTTATATCTTGTATTTCGTATAACATATAAAATGGAAACTTACAGGGAAGGAGAAAGGGAAGTGCAACTTATTTTTTACTTTTGGAAAATGAGAATAATGGAAAAGTATATGATTTATTAAGAGTAATTCTCTGAAGTGCTGATCTGAGGATATTACTTTCTGCAGTTCAGAGTAATTCACTGAAATGTATGTCAACCCATCTAATTTTTCTTTCCTTTTTCCTTCCCTATTTCCCTTCTTCTCTTCCTTCCTTCCTCCTTTCCCTCCCTCCCTTCCTTCCTTCTTTCCCTCCCTCCCTTCCTTCTTTCCTTGTTTCTGTCCTTATTTCCTCCCTGCCTTTCTTCTCTCCTCTCCTCTTTCTTTCTCTCTTTCATTCTTTCTCTTCCTTCCTTCTTTCTCTCCCTTCCTTCCTCCTTCCTTCCTGTCTTCCTTTCTTCCTTTCTTCCCTCCTTCCTTCTTTTTGTTCTCCTTCTTTCTTTCCCTTCCTTCCTTTCTTCCTTCCTGTCTTCCTTTTCTTCTCTCCTTCCTTCCTTTTCTTCCTTCCTGTCTTCCTTTTTCTTCACTCCTTCCTTCCTTTTGTTCCTTCCTTCCTTCCTTTTCTTCCTTCATGTTTTCCTCCCCCCACCTTCCTTTCTCCCTTTCTTTCATTTCTTGTCAAGATCTCACTTATGTTGCCCAGGCTGGCCTGAACTCTTGGGCTCAAGTGATTGTTCTGCCTTAGTCTCCTGAGTAACTGGGACTACAGAATATGTCATTTTGCTTGGCTGAGTTTCTTTAGAGAAGCAATTACGATCAGGAAATGGGGATCTCTTTCTTCAGATTTGTAGTCTAGGAAAGACAGCCTCCACAGTGTTTTGGAAGATGAGATGGGGCAGGGTGGAGGACCTGGGCAGTAGGAGGAGGGTAGTGTGATAAGACCTAATGCCTTAGGTTGGCATTGATGTAAGGTGATGAGGAGCTACAGACAAAAGATGTGACTATTTAAAAACTTTATAATCTTTATTTCAGTTTGCTTTTGGGATATGTGTATGTTTTTAGCTTTTCTTAGTGTGTTATTGATAAAACCCTTGATGTATGTTTGAGTGACAAATATTGGGAATGCCAGGGAGACTTTTGTGATAGAGAACTCTAAAAAGTCACTATCCATTGTCCCATTTGGTTCAAAAGGCAATTGGGAACTACTGTGGACTTTGGGAAGAAGCAATGATGTAATCAAAAGTATGGTTGAAAATATGGCTTATCCTATGGATTGAAGCATATGAAAATTGAAGGAAGGGAGGCTGGTAAGTTGATATCACTTGAGACAATTTTGTGTCATTAAAAATGGAAGAGGGCTGGGCATAGTGTTGTATGCCTGTAATCCCAGTCACTAGGGAGGTTGTCATTCAAATCCAAGTTCAAATCCCAGTCTAAGTTCAAGCCATGTCTTTGTTACTCCCATTCTCCTCATTCTCTGTGTTGGGATCTGGGTGCCAGGGGAAATTGTCAGCCAAGAAGAGTTGGTGGTCTTTATGCTGCCTTCTGGGATATATCGGCATGTGGAGAGCTGTCCCTGTCCTCCTGAGGCTCTGGCCTCAATGCACAGGTGAACACTGAAGTGCGGCTCCTCTTAATTCCAGACATCATGCTGCATACAATGCCAAGGTCACTGGCCTCCCATAGCAAGGAGCCTGCCCCTCCCCACTTCCCCAGCACACCCCACACTTCCCATTTTCTCACCCTATTCTTTTTCCCCCACCAAGACAAATAGGAGATGAAAGTACCCTATCCTCCACATGTCTATCAGCTTGTTGTGCTGTGGGGGCTTGAGTATTGCTGTGATGCTGAAAGCTATGCCACCCAGTATCTCAGATACCAGCAGGACCACCCATGGTGGACAGGTTTCAGCTGAGCTTCCAGACTAAGACAGACTAGGGAGAAGGACCCAGCAGCCCACTCCTGAAAGAATTAATCATTGATAACCCTATGAATAGCAGAGGAGAAAAAGGCTTTCTTCAAGGTCTGTCTATGCCTGTTGCAATTCTGAGATTCCTGAAGCACCACCTATCTGGGATACATGGAGAGATTGGAATCTCAGAGAGTTCACCCACAGTGTTCCTCTAGGTCCCCAAAGTCCCTTCCTGTCCACCTTTCAGAGCCTCACTCTGCTTGTTTGTTGGGTTTTCTCTAGGGTTTTTAGTTGTATTAGTCCATCTAGGTGGAAATAGAAGTCTTGGCTTTATTGTTAAAGCCTGTTGTAGTTGACTCTTCTGATATTATAATGCAAATTGTCCTAAGTGGTGTAATTCTAAAGCTAAGCATAGCTATGGGCAAAGATGTGGGACCTACATGTGCATTAAGGTTTCTGCAGTTAAAATGTGTATTCCAATGCTATTCCATGATTGAGAATTCAATCACTGGAAGTGTTGCTAATATAGGAAGCATCATATTGAAAATCTCAGAGGGAAATTCTTCACACTTAAATTAGACCAAGCTCTGCATCTTCCTTTTTTCTAGATGGGGTAAGTTTTATTCTTTGATCTTCTTAGGTCCTCCCTAGTATTTGGGGGCATGTGCATGTGTGTACATATGTGTACATGCATATGTGTATATGCAAATGTGTGTATGTGAATTCCTTCTTGACTGGCTTATGACCAGACTTACCCCTTGACACATGTACATGAGAAGCACTTTTTCATCTGTCAAATTATTGACCTTGCCTTCAAACCCTGTCACT
Organism: Pedetes capensis; assembly: GCA_007922755.1. Classification (NCBI taxonomy): domain Eukaryota; kingdom Metazoa; phylum Chordata; class Mammalia; order Rodentia; family Pedetidae; genus Pedetes; species Pedetes capensis. The sequence goes on along the minus strand of VMDO01007036.1, from coordinate 84,175 downwards.
GCTGCTAACTTTTCTTTTCCTTGGCTGCCAAAATTACAGCTTACTGATCCACTGCTAAGGCATCAGTTTCATTCCTCCAGTCACTCTCAATGTGCTTTATTAAAACAGCTTTGTTGCCAGAGGACTTGTTACTGGAGGCTGTCACCATAGTAACAAAAGAATGACAATATCTATAATGAAGAGTCTGACTGCGCTGTTAATGTTTACTGTCGGCGTTCAAAACTCACGCCTCCCTCTTCCCCTTTTATCCTACATCTGGGCAAGGAGAGGTGCATGCTGTCCTTGGCATGGGTGGGAAATTCAAACATTCAGGGCCCTGCCCCCTGGGGGAGGTGTCACTGTAGCCTCATCCCTAACTCTAATAAAAGCCAAAGCCAGTCACCCCTTCTTTGCTCTCTCAAGCCATTTTCAGATCTTCTCATCCCTGTTTTCCCAAGAAAGTCTCCTTTGGTGAGTAATTTATATATTTATACCTTCTTGATGTATGTATGGCTTCATAAACTTTGATACCTGAATGAAAACTGAAAAAGAATCCAACCCATTTTTGAAGCTTGACCACAACAGTATCTTAACCTTTGCCCTGCAGCTATCACAGTGATGAAATTTTGGGGGAGCATTCAGTTTTGCCATTGGTTTCTATCTCAGCAGTTTTCCTTTGGAGGGAAAAGCAATGGGAGGTACTAAAGGTCTTATTGCATTTAATATATGGAATTGCTAGACACCAGACTGGCAGATTCACAAGGGCAGAGGATGTGACTATATTGTTCATCATATATTCTTAACATTTAACAAATACCTGGCACATCGTAGATACCCAACATTGTTGAATGAATGAATGAAGTCATACCATATTCTGCCAGAAGACTCTAATTTCAAGAAAGAAGAAAAAACTTTAGGCAGTGTCTTGGTATTGGTGAACCCAGACATATACTATACAGTGGTAAAAATGATTCAGAACCAGGATGGGAAAGACAAAGATTCACAGCTTATGATTGGTTTATATTTTCTACTGAAAAGCACCTGAAATTGCTTGGCAAAGTACAGGTGCTTCTGAGGTTGCATTAATTAGAGTTAAAAATGGTTGAGAACTGTCAAAAACGAGTCAAATACATATAAAATGGCACCCTTAATAGGAAAAAGTAGTAGTCAACATTGTGAGAAGGTGCATATTTATGCTAAGTGGCTGTGTGAGATTGATCAGGTGTTTAGACATTGGACTCTAATGAATTGATGACTGACAGAAAGATGCCAGCTGGCAATCTCAGCTTTGTAGTTTTTTGTTTTATTCATTCTCAGACTTGGGGTAATTCTCTCATTCTTAAAAAAATATTCTTGTCCTTGATTTATTCCAGGAATAGAAAAATATACATTGGTCAGGATCTTTGCTCTGTAGGGATTTATAATTTAGTAGGAGACACAGACAAAGAGATGATTTGTGTGAGTAAGTGTGACAGAGTAAGTGTGTTTGCACAAGGATTATTGGAGTCTATGCGACATCTCATATGGATGAATAGGGTATAGAAAACTTCTAGGTTTCCCTAAGCTAGTTATTTTTTTGGTTTGGACACAGTTATACTACTTTTCCTGGCTACTCCTCTCTAATCCATAGCTTTATCAAGGCAGGAACATAGGACTGAGTTCTGGCCAATTAAATATGGGCAGGAAACAAAGAACTCAAGACCCTACATCAGAGACTGGATACCTATGGTATGGATGCCAAGTCTGGACTCCATCTCTTTTTTGTAAATAGTTTTATTGGGAACTGGCAATATCTAATCACGTACAGGTTGTCTTTGGCTGCTTAGTGCTCCAGAGCTAGACTGCAGTGGTTGCAACAGAGCACATGGCTTGTAAAGTCCCAGATCTTTACTATCTGGCTCTTCACAGAGGAATGTTTGCAGATTCTTCCCTAAAAAGTGGTAGAACCATAAGAAGGAAAAATCTGGGTAGAGAGTGATCCAGAAGAACCACTTGACCAAGAATAGAAATTATCACTTTGTTGTTGTTGTTGTTGTTGTTTAGGTCCCTTGAGTCAGGTCTGACTTATAGCAACCCTGTGTACAACAGAATGAAATATTCCTCACCCTATGTCATGTCCAGTACTATTGTCAGTGCTTCTTTGCTATTCATAGGGTTTTTAATGGCTGATTATTTCAGGAGTGGGCTGCAGGTCCCTCTCCCAAGCCTACAGCATCTGGTATTCCCAGGTGGTCTCCCATCTAAGGACTAACTAGGCCTGACCCTGCTTAGCTTCTGAAATCTGATTCCAGGGTGGTACAGCTGTAGACTCCTCACATTAGACTTGGGAAAAAAGACAAACCTTTTATCGTGCTGTGCAACTGTTATACATCTATTTTATTTAGCAGCTAGCACTATTTGCTGTAATATAAGAAACTAATTCAATTCAGGCATAAAGGAAGGAAAGGGCCTTCCAAGTGAAAAAACAGTCTGATCAACATCATGAATGTGTGAAATTGTAATGTGAATAGAACTGCATGAGGAAAGTGGTATTGCTGAGCTTAAGTAGAGTGGTAGGGGCTGGTGGCAGTTGAGCCTAGAGAGAGGAAGAGGTGAGGGCTATTGTAGAAGCCCCTGCCATACACAGCACTGGACATGTCATCAGTTGCACAAGAGTACAGGGTAGAGCACGAGGACCAGCAGCCATAAAGCTAAATGTGGCTGTGCTTTTGTACCTGGGGATTTGCACACTTATAGTTTGAACCATAAGTTGATTATTGATGGGAATTATTTTGTTTTGCAAGAAACATTAGAAAACATCATTTAGAATGACACAAGAGAAAGCAAACCCAGTACAGAAGGAGTGCTCATGTTTTAGGTGTAAGTAGTCAACTTGTTCAGTTCTGGCTTTGCTCCTGAAAAGGCACCATCTTTGTAAGTTTCTCATTTAATCTTTCCCCTTATTGTCTTTAGCATCTCAGACATACCTGAGTAATTTTGGAGAAAGTTGGTAGATAATTAGATCCAGTCATACTAATGAATTGCTTTAGATTTACACAGCCAGATTTAGTTTTAATACAGGACATCAGTAAAGATTTTTCAGCACCCAGCACATGCTAAATATTGTTTGTTTATTACTTTTTTGCAGTACTGTGGGGATGAGCCCAGGGCCTCATGCATGGTAGGCAAGTGCTCTACCACTGAACCGCACTCCCAGCCCTTCTTAAAGTTTTTATCTTGAAACAGGGTCTTGCTAAGTTAAACAGGCTGTCCCTGCCCTTGACCTCATGATCCTCCTGCCTCAGCCTCCCAAGTCACTGGAATTAAAGTCATATGCTACTGTGTAGTTTGTTTTAAATGAATGGAGAATAAAAACATTGAGTTGAATCTGTGTTCAGTTCTTGGTAAGCTTCTGAACCACTTGGAATTCTCATAAAAATAAGTAGACACTTTTGGACCATATAATTTAAGGCTATTTTTAGTATTCATTATAAAATGCTCTCGCAATTTGGAGAAGAAAGCAGTCAACATATCTTAATGTGGTTATCATATTAGTTTTCTATTTGCTGTTGTAACACATTACTACACACTTAGTGACTGAAAACATTCAAATTTATTGCCTTATAGTTCTGTCAGTCAGACATCTGACATGGGTCTTACTGGGCTAAAATTGAGGTGTCGACAGGCTGTGTTCCCTCAGAAGTCTCCAGTGGAGATCCAATTCCTTACCTTTTCCTGTTTCTAAAGGCCATTTGTTTTCCTTGGCTCATGGCCCTTTCCTTCATCTTTAGCAATGGCACATCTAGTCTTTTTCACATTGTCATTCTGACCAACTTTTCTTATTCCCTCTCTGGTGTTAAGGATGCTTTTGGTTATATTGGGATCACCTGGCTAATCCAGGATAATTTTCCTGTGCTAAGACCAGTTGGCCTATAGCCATACCACTGTGGTGTCCAGTCCCTTCAGATCTTGGAAGCTAAGTAGAGCCGGGCCTGGATAGTACTTGGATGGAAGACTGCCTGGGAACACCAGGTGCTGTAGGCTTGCGAGAAGGACTCGGCATCCACTCCCACCAGAATAATCAGCCATTGAAAACCCTATGAATAGCAGAGAAACACTAACAATACTGTTTTACCTCTTGTACATAGGGTCAGTATGAGTAGGACACTGACTTGCTGGCACCTAACAACAACAACAACAATAACAACAACAACAACAACAACAACAACAGTTGAGCAGGCGTCTTTCTGCAGCCTTACATCTACCTTTCCATGATAGGTAGCAGAGGGTTCTGGGAATTAAGATGGGGGCATCTTTGAGAGGCAATATTCTGTCTACTACGTGTGAGAAAGGAATTGTTGTTATTAAATATTCTTAAATGGAAGTACCTCTGTGGGCTCTAACTGTAAAAGCCACAAAAGAAAAAATGAGCATTCTTTTGACATGGACTAGACACTCACATTTCCACTTCATGCTTGTCTGCTTCCTTTTTAGAATATTGTTTATCATAATAAAAGGAAAGTGAAACATCCTACTTATTTAGATTCATTGGCTTTGGGCTTGTCATTTTGAACAAGACCTTTGGAGAAAACCTAATATTGTACAAATGATAGATTCGTATTATTCTAATACTAGGGTCAGTAGGCTTGGGTATGAACACTTTTATATTTTTAGAGGAAACAAAACTTTATTGTATGGGGTTCATATCCTGTGGGAAGTGGAAGAGTTTGGTCATATAAGCAGTAGAAAAAGTAACTAGGATAATATATTTTTATATTAAGGGAAGATTAATACTCTTCATTCTTTAAATAGTTGATAAACAGATTAACTTTATTCTCTTAGTAGAGACTAAGATAAATTTTGTGGAAGCCTCCAAGTTTTGTGTAGTTATCTTCTGAAACACTATAGAGTGTGGGAACCTTATGCTAAATTAGATTGCCTAGCTATGGTTTTGATAGCTCTTTGGCTAGGAGAGACTTGAATAATTAAGTAGATAATTGTTCAAATGTGGGCCTAATCTTTATGTTTGGCTTTCCCTTAGTGGAGGTGGAGCTATTAGCTATTAGTCATCCTACTTGTTCAATAGATATTCTGTTGGGAAAAAATATTTTTTTCATTCTGTTTAGCATAATGTTTTTAAATAAATGTTTCTCTGGAAATTATACATCTTTTATAGTCTCCCTGGTGATAGAATGCATCAAATTCAATGTTTCTTTTCACCTCACTCAATTCATTCACAGTGCTCTTGTCCATCCTCTGTTGTTTTATTTTGTGTCATTACTGTCTTCCCATAGAGCTCCCTTCTGTGTTATTGAAGGGCAAGATTATTTGAAACAATTCAAGCATGTAGCATTGCAGCCTGGAAGAAGACTTTGATCCTTCAATTTCTACATACTTAATTTTGTGGCAGGTAGCTGAGGAATCAAAAGCAGCAATAGAAACCACGACGAGGCTTCTGCAACCTCTCCAGAGGTTCATAGCCCCTGTACATGCTGATTGCTTGCAAATGCAACTGTCTAGGTTATGTACAAAATGAACATAATAAGTTTTTATTTCCCTTGGTGATGCACCAACAGCTACATTCGGCTTCTAATAGCCTGCAATTCAGTAATAATAGCTTGGTTCAGTTTATTTTATTGAAGACATAAAAATACTTGGCAGCGAGAGGCTGGAATGTGTGGTTCAAAAGAAGAATCAGGGACCACAGGACCTGTACATGGAACATGGGTATACTCAGCACTTAGCAACTATGATTTATTCATTTGGTGGAAAGCAGCAGCCCATCAATGTGATTTATGTAATTACCAAGGGGGGAATTCAATCTCCAGTTATATAGGAAGGCACCTCAGAATTTTGTTGCACACATTTCACCTTTTTAATAACATTCCTTTTGGCAGAAAATATATTTCAGCTTCTCACTTTTCTCAAGAGAAAACTCTTCGTTTTTTTTCTTTAGGAAAAAAAAAAGAAAGAGAAAAATAGCAAGTTCTTCTCCTGACTAACTGGCTTGGGAGCTTAGGCATTACAGATGTCTGTTGTGAAAATGAAGAGTTTCATGAATTCATTTAAAATATCTTAAAACAAGTGGAACTATTTGGAATAATTTTATTAAATTTCTAGAAGTGAGCAAATCAAACATCAGCTTGGAAGTATTCATTAGACATGAGATTGCATCATTAAACAGTAAAAGATTAGATAAAATTGGTGAGGAAATCCACTAGATTTTTATTCACCTTCCACATTCATGTAGTGAAATAACTCAAGACTTAGGCACTATTGTCACTATCTCCCGTCTCACATATGGCACACACTTGACTGAGTTTTGGGAATCTGTTGACTTGTCCTAGCTTTGATTTCTCCATCTACCAAATAATGGGTGTGTTAACATCAGCCTCATCTACCATGTCATAGAAGTGTTGTAATGATCAAATAGATAATGCATGCAGAAATGTTAGGCCCACTGGAAAGAACTTTCTGAACCTTTATTATATGAAAAGTATGTTAGCAACTACCAGTGAAATGTACTCCTTGAGGAAATGTACCATTCCACTGGTAATGGTGGAACTGCACGTTTCCACACCCTGGTTCTGACAGCCACTTTCATTGCTAATGATTCTGGTTGTAATGGTGACTGAGTGGAGACAAAGGCCGTCTGTCACCATAGTTATGGGAGACAACGTTGGTGTAGTATGAAAAATCCCTAGTTTTAGATGAGGGTGAGATATTTAGTGTGAGATATTAGGTAATACACTGAAATTCTTTAAGCCTCAGTGATCTTATCTGTCAAATATATGAAAGAAACCCACTGACATTATATCATAAGATTGTTTTAACCAAAAGAAGCAGTGCATTTGGAAACTCTTTGGCGACCTGACATTTACAAATGAAAATTATTATCATTACTCTCAGATTTGGACATTGTAACCTTTAGCACTGATAAATGAAGTTATGTAAAATACAATTATTTTTGATAAAAGCTTACTGTTATACTGGTAAAGGAAATAGTCCCTTCTGTTTACTTTCAATGAGAAATAGCGTTCAATATAATTGCAGTAAATAAAATCTGTAATGCCTTTATAAATCTTTATTTAGTCAAAACTATGACTATTTCATATAGTGACCTTTTCTTTTGAAAATAATGAGTCTTCCTTGTGAATAAAGACTTTAGAGCTTACAAACTGACAATTGAATCATCATTTTTAAGAAAGCTCAATCAAAATGTTTTAACAACACTGGTGTTTATTTAAAGAAACCCTACATATGAAAATCCATATTTTAAAAGTAGTTGAGGTAATGAGTGGTGGAATATTGACTTAACATAACTATTCATTGGTGCTTACTAGCGTTAAAGGATGTTTAACAATAACTAGGTTATCTCATGAAATATAAAATAAATATATTTGTATAATATAGAGTTGCAGCAAAAGCTTAGGGAAAAGAAATGACTATTATTTTAGTAAGTTAAGAGTTTTACATGGTATGAAATAATTTAAATCTACGTGGATTTACTGAAATCTTGAATACTGACAGAAGAGTTCTATTTTTGTGGAATACACATAATATATAATTTATCATTTAACTGTCTTTAAGTCTATAGTTAAGTGGCATTAAATACATTCACATTGTTCTGTAACCATCAGCATTTCCTTCCCTAGAACATTTTCATTATCCCAACCTAAGACTCTGTGCCCAACAGAAAGTTATATCTTGAATAATACTGTCATCTTGATGTATTTTTCACTATTATAAAATTTACCTTTGGTATTCATATATATTTATTATAATATATATATATATATATATATATATATATATATATATATATATATACATACATATTTGTTTGCAGTACTAGGGGGCTAAATCTAGGTCCTTGCACATAACATGTGCAAGCATTCTGCCTTTGAGCTGCAGTCCTAGCTGTTTTTTATTTTAATTTTTGTGAATTGACACAGTCTTACTAAGTTATGCAGGCTGCCTCTGGTCTTGAACCTGTGATCCTCCTGCCTCCAATTCCTGGGTCTCTGGGATTACAGGTGTGCACCACTGTGCCTGGCTCCATTTATTATTTTTAAATACTAATGTTTTACACTTTTAGCAGCATTTTGAATAATACATTTATGAGTTAATCAGGTAAGATGAACACATGTGAGGACTTTGTGTTAAATTTCTATTGCTGTGATAAAGTAGCTGAGATGACCAACTTAAAATGAAGACAGATTTACTTTGGCTTGGTGCTTCAGAGGTTTCTGCGCTGGTCACTTGGTGTTACAGCCTTGGGCCTGTGCAGTACAGTATATTGTGACAGGAAGGTGTGGTTGAAGTCTGTTCACCATGTGGCAGCCAGGAAGCAAAGAGGGAGACAGGAAAGCATGAGAATCTCAATATCCCCTTCAAGGGGCTACCCCAAATGACTAACTTTCTTCTGCTAGGTGTATCTCTAAAGGTCTCACTACTTCCTAAAAATGCCACAGCTGGTGACCATGCCTTCAATACATGGGCCTTTGGGGGACATTTCAGATCTAAACTATAGAGACTTGTTATAATTTACTTTTGTTATAATAAGCTTACTTGTGATTTTATTTTTGATTAATCTGTTGCCAGAAACTTGTCAAAGCAATAATAATTTTATTTCTGTAGGAAAAAAAGTTTCCTCATGAAAACATTCTAATACCTTACTATATTCTTTTATTTCAGTGATTTTTAACCTATATTATAATGAATAATGTGAAAAAATTTACCCCAGGAACATTATATTTACATTTTTAGAAACACATCTAGTAAATAAAGATGACTTAGGATATTTGAAAAATCACTTGAACTTTATAATATTGTTATTTTGCTCTCTCCTAAACTGTTAAGTGAATAAAATATTGGTACAGAGTCTATAGAAACTAATAGAGTGTATTTAATATCTATCAAAAGTTTAAAAATTATGTTCTTTAATTTGGCAACTACATCACTGAGAATTGATCCTGTATTTATACACACATAAGTCCACTAAAACATATATCTTACATATGTATGTGTGTTTATGTATATATGTGTGTGTGCGTGTGTGTGTGTGTGTGTGTGTTTACGTGTGGGTATATAAATATATATATCCCCTCTCCCCACAAAATATAGAGGGCACAGAAATGTATACATATCTACATATCTTGGGCTGAAAACTTTCCATTTTGCTAAGAATGCATTGTATGCTTGTTCTAGTAACTCCTGTCTCATATGCACATGAACATCATACTACACATTGCTAGCATAAATCAATTCAACTTAGAAAAGTAATATATAGATAACATATTTTAAAACATGTATGTATTTTTGGCACCGCTAATATAAAAGACTCTTAAACACACTGTTGGGCTGGAGGTGTAGCTCAGCATATGCAAGCTACTGGGTTCAGTCGTCTCTCACCCAAATATAAAAATAAACAAAGCAATCTCATAGTATTAAGAAATCATGCAACACAATAAAAATAGGCAAAAGGTATAAAAAGAAACCTTCAAAAAGTAGAGATATGATCAAAAATCCATGAAAAGATGTTCCATATCACTAGTTATTAGAGAAATGTAAATTAAAGCCACAATGAAATATACTATACATTCACTAAGACTGTTTAATACAAAATGGGCAATTCTAAATGCTCATGAGGTTGGGGAGCAACTATAATTATGATGTACTATTGGTGGGAGTAAGAAGTAATACAGCTACTTTGGAAAAGACAGTGTCTTATAAGGTACTATAAACACATTGAATAAAACAAATACACAAAGACTTACAGATGTTCAGAGCAAATTTGTTCAATGTCCTCTATATAGGAAAGCCTAAAGTTCAATTACAGGAGAACAGATATGTTACATCTGAATATTAAAATACTACTTAGCAAAGAAAAGGAATTTATGCAGCAACAACCTGGATAAATCTCAGAAAAGTTATGTATTGAGTTTTATGGTATAATTCCATCTATATGAAATTCTAGAAGAGACACAATCTTTGTATTTTGACAGAAAGTAGATCACTGGTTAAGTAGGGCTAGGTTAGATGTCAGGAAAGTTTTTAAGGTGATGAAATTTTCTATTTTTTCTTTTGTTCTTTTTAATATTTTTCTGAATTTTGTATATTTTGATTGGAGTGCTGGTTGCAGGGATAAACATACTCTTCAAAATTTATCAACCTGTATATTTAAAATAGTTACATTTTACTATGCCTGCAGCCATAGCCCTGTGGCATCTGATCCCGTCAGATCTCAGAAGCTAAGCAGAGTCAGACCTGGTTAGTACTTGGGTGGGAGACCACCTGGGAATGCCAGGTGCTGTAGGCTTGGGAGAAGGACCTAGCAACTCACTCCCAAAAATCAATCCGCCATTGAAAACCCTATGAGTAGCAGAGAAGCACTGACAAAGTGTTTCACCTGTTGTATGTAGGGTCACTATAAGTTGGATACCAACTTGATGGCACCTAACAACAACAACAACAACAATATTTTGCTATATGTAATTGCACAATTAATAAAGTTGATTAAAAATAATGGTAGTAATGAGTTAGAGACCATTGAATAAAACAGAAAACCATGAGCTCATGCTGATACAAATGAAGATGCTAACAGTTTAGTGAGTAACAGGAATTTTACATAGTATCAAAGCCCCTCCACACACATGCTTATCCATTACAAAGGGAAAAACAGTGTATGTTTATAATAGAAAAGCCTAGAAGACACCACCTTCATTAAGTGATCAATGTTAACATCACTGATAATGGGATAAGCCAAAATTGAATGTTATATTATAGAAATGCAATTATTACATTATAGGAAAGTATCATGTTTGTAACATTCCTACCAGGAATGTTTTATCCGTGTCAAATCATGAGGCAATCCAAATTAAATAACAGTCTACAAGACGACAAGGGTGTGATCTTATGGTGTGTCACGGTCAAAAAAACCAAGGAATAATAGAAACTCATTCAGACTGGTAGACTGTAGAGAGATGTGACAAATCTCCTTTGGTGATAAAGGACATTATTTGGGCAACCAGGGAAATTCCAATGGTTTCTAAGAAGATATTGGTAGGGAATGAAAGTTAACATTCTGATTTTGGTCGTTGTACTGTGTTGGGCAGAAGATGGCTCTTGTTTGTAGAAAGGACACACCGTTTTGGGGCTGATTTGGCATCATGTTGGCAACTTACTCTCAAAGAAGAAAATGGTTCTTTGTACTGTACTAGACAATTTTCTATAAGTCTGCTATTGTTTCAAGATAAAAACAGTAACTTTAAAGAATAAAAAAGCTCCCTTGTTACTTTTCCTTCTTTCAATGTTATGAAAAATGTGATGTTTTGTGTCAAATGATTTAAAATGCCTTTTCTCTCACTTCTTTAACATTAAAAATCTTCTCCCATTTTCTCAATGTATATTTTTATTTGATATTCTTTATATAGTTTTTACTTCAAGTCTGTAAGTTTGTGACTGTTTCTGAACTTTTTCTACTCCTCAGAACTATACACTGGAACAATTTCAATTATGCATGCAAGTTAGCTAGTGTATTTGTGTGTATGTTCTAATGCCTAGATATTATAGATAATTTTCAGGCTTTATAAGAAGTGATACTATTCTGCCAAGCATAGTGGCGTATGCCTCTAATGCCAATGATTTGAAAGGCAGAGACAAGAGGATGTTGAGTTCAAGGACAGATACAGCCTGCATAACTTAGCAAGACTTTGACCCAAAGTAAAAAATCAAAAATGGGCTGGGGGGTGCAGCCCAGTGGTAGAGCATTTGCAAAGTATGTGCAAGTCTCTAGGTCCAACCTTCAAGTACCACACACACACACGAAGATATTATTAACTTCTAATCAGTAGTAGAGAAATAGCAAATAATTGCCTCTCTAATATTTGTCACCTGCAACGGTAGCTCTGTGGCATCCGATCCCATCAGATCTCGGAAGCTAAGCAGGGTTGGGCCTGGTTAGTACTTGGATGGGAGACCTCTTGGAAACACCAGATACTGTAGGTTTAGGAGAAGGACCTAGCAACCCACTCCCAAAAAATCAATCCACCATTGGAAACCCTATGAACAGCAGAGAAGCACTGACAACAGTGTTTCACATGTTGTACGTAGGGTTGCTATGAGTCGGGTACCAACTTGATGGCACCTAACAACAACAATAATATTGGTCAGCCAAAACTTCAGGAATATGCTGTATTATTAGTTTCTTAGTTTAGTGCCTAAATATCAAAGCATTTATATATTTGAAGTTGCTAAAGAAGAAACACAAATCTAAGAAAATATGAAGAGCTATAGGTACAGATGTGTGTATATATGATTTGTTTTTAAGTATTCTAGTGAATGCCATAATTTATATGTAATAATTACTATTTATACAACAGTTTACTTTAGAGTGATACACTTTCAAAAGTTAATAGACTGTGATTTTTAGAACAATTTGAGATTTTCAGAATATTGTGCAGACAGTACAATTGCTACAAATCCCTTCTTCCCTTTGTCATAGTTTCCCCTATTATCTTCCATTATTTAGGTGTATGGATTATAATTAATGAACCAATATTGATGTATTATTATTAATGAAAGTACACAGTTTACAGAAAGAGTCTAGTCTTTGTATTGTACAGTTTTAAGGATTTTGAAAAATGTATAATATCATGTATCCACAACTATAGTATCAGAACTTTTCCACTACCCTAAAAATTCCATCCTCACCTGTTTACCCCACTTGCCCCTGAATCTCTGGCAACCAGTTGTCTTTTTACTGTCTCCATAGTTTTGCCTTTTCAGAATATCACAGAGTTGGAATCAGACAGTATGTGGACTTTAAGATTGCCTTCTCTGACTTAATAATATGCTTTTAAATTTCCCCATGACTTTTTGTGTCTTTGGAACTCATTTAAAATCACTGAATAACATTTCATTGTATTGATCTACCACAATTTATCTGTTTACCTTTTGAAGGATGTCTTGGTTACTTCCAGTCATTGGAAATCATAGGAAAAGAAAATCCTGCTTTGAATGTTTGTGGGCAGGTTTTCGTATGGACCTAAGTTTTCAATGCATTCAGGTAAACACAATCATGATCGCTGGTTTGTATGGTAAAGTATGTTTATAAAAAACTGCCAAACTGCTTTCCAACTTGTGTCCATACCAAGAAATAAGAGTTGGCTTTGCTCCACATCCAAGACAGCATTTGATATTGTCACTTTAATGGATTTTAGTCATTCCAATGATGTGCAATGGAATCTCATTTAGTTTTAATTTGCATTTCCCTTATGATATATGAGGGTGAATATCTTTGCCACCTGCATATTTTCCATATGTATTTCTTTGGTGAGATGTTTGTTCAGATGAGTGGCCATTTAAAATTTAGTTGTTTTGAGTTCTTTGTGCATTTTGGATATCAATCCTTTACCAGTTATGTGTTTTGCAAGTATTTTCTTCCAGTCTGTTTCTCGTATTTTTGTTCTCTTCCCAGTGTCTTGGCAGAACAGAAGTTTTTCATTTGAATGAAGTCCAAATTCTTAATCTTTTATTTCATGGACCATGCTTTTGTTGTATCTAAAAAGTTTTTGCCAAACATAGGGTCAGCTTCTGAACTATCTTTTAGGAGTTTATAGGTTTGCATTTTATATTTAGGTCTATGATACATTTGATTTAATATTTGTGAAAGGTTTAAGGGCTGTCTCTCGCCTAGGTATAAGGTGAGTGTGCAGTTGTTCTGACAACAGTTGTCAAGGCTATCCTTTCTCAGTTGAATTGCCTTTACTCCTTTGTCAAAGGTCGGTTTGGTATATTTATGTGGGTCTCTGTCTGGGCTCTTTATCCTGCTCCACTGATCTATTTCTCTTTTCTTTCAACAGTCCTGCATACTATCTTGGTTACTGTAACTTTATGGTAAGGCTCAAAGTTGAGTAGTGTCAGTCCTCAGGCTTTGCCCCTTTTTAGTATGGTGTTGGCAAATTTGGGTCCTTTCTCCTTCCACAAAAATCTTAGAATTAGTGTGTACATGTCTACTAAATAATTTGCTGGGATTTTGATTGAGGAATTGAATCAATAGATGAAGTTAGAAGAGCTAACATTTCAATACATGCACATGAAATATTTCTCTATTGATTTAGACCTTCTTTGGTTTCTTTCATTTGCATTTTGTAGTTTTCCCATATAGTTCTTATACACATGTTGTTAGATTTATAACTGAGGCTGTCTTTTTCAGGGGTGCTATTTTTAGCCTGCAGTCATACACTGTAGCATCCAATCCTGTCAGATCTTGGAAGCTAAGCAAGGTTGGGCCTGGTTAGTACTTGGATGGGAGACCACCTGGGAACACCAGGTGCTGTAGGCATGCGACAAGGGCCTGGCAACCCACTCCCAAAAAACAATCAGCCATTGAAAATTCTATGAATAGCAGAGAAGCACTGACAATAGTGTTTTACCTGTTGTATGTTGGTTCGCTATGAGTCAGAAACCAATTCAAAGGCACCTAACAACAACAATTTTAGCTTAGTTGGTGGAGCACACCTCTGTGCTCTCTGAGGCCCTGAGTTTGATCCCCAGCACCACAAAAAAGGGAGCCCACTCCTAAAATAATCCCAAAACATTGAAAACCTCATGAAGAGTAGAAAAGTACTCATAATAGTGCAGTACATGGCACAGTGTTAGGGAGTGTTTCCTTCTGTTGTACGTAGGGTCTCTATAAGTCACACCCGACTTGACTGCACCTAACAACAATGTAAATGATACTGTTTTTAATTTTAAATTCCAATTATTCATTCCTGATATATAGGAAAATGATTAATTTTTAATATTAACTGTTCTACCATCTTCATATATTTGCATATTACATTCAGGAATTTGTGTTTTTTTGGGGATTGTTTTTTAGAAAATCATGCCTTCTGTGAATGAGTTCTATTTCTTTGTTCCTACTCTATATACTTATTATTTCTTGTCTTATTGCATTACCTAGGACTTCCAGGAAGACATCGAATAGGAATGGTAGAGGGGACATCCTGGCCTTGTTCCCATCTTTAGGGGGAAACCTTCTACTTTTTCATCATTAAGTACTCATGTTAGCTTTTAGAAAGCATGTTCTTTAGCAAACTGAGAAAGTTCCCCTCTCCTTAGTTTGCTGACGGTTTTTTTAAAAAAAATCATGAAAAGGTATTTGATTTTCCTAAGTAATTTTTCTGTGTCTGCTGATAGGGTTGTGTGATTTGTTGTTAAGCTTGTTGATCTAATAGATGTACTAACTGATTTTCTGAAGCTGAATCAGCCTATATACCTGGAATCAAACTTACTCAGTTGTAGTGTATTTGCTTGTTGGATTCCACTTGCTAATATTTTGCTGAGGATTTTTCCATCTGTGTTTATAATGGATTTGTCTATAGTTTTCTTTTCTTATGATGCCTTTATCTGATTTTAATACTAGGATAATTCTGACCTCATGGATTAAGTCAGGAAGTGTTTTCATTGCTTCTATTTTTTGGAAGGTTGTAGAGAATTAGTGGATTTTTTCCTTACATGTTTGGTATAATTTAACAGTGAAATAACCTGTGCCTGGTGTTTTCATTTGGGGGAATTTATTAAATTTGGATCCAATTTATTTAGCAGGTATTAGCCTATTCATATTGTCTATTTTTGTGGAGAATGTGCCTTTCAGTGAATTGGTCATTTCATCTAAGTTTTCTAATTTGAGGACATAGAGATGTTCATATTATTCTTCTTTATCCTCTTAATATTTATAAGATCAGTGGTGATATCCTCTCTTTCATATCTGACATTGGTAATTTGTGCCTTCTTTCATTTTTCTTGGTTAGACTAAAGGTTTTTAATTTACTGATCTTTATGAATAACCAGATATTTATTAATTGATATATTTTCCTGTTTTCAGTTGCATAAACTTCTCTAATTTTTATTATTTTCTTTTCTACTACTTGTTTGAGGTTCATATTGCTTTTTAATTTCTTTTTTGTATCCTAAAGTGAAAGCTTGGATTATTGATCTTAGATCTTTTTTCTTTACTAATAAATGCATTTCAAACTATAAATTTCCCTCTTAGTATTGCTTTTACTGCAGATGCATTTTTAAATGGATTATACTTAATCCACTCCCAAAAAATAGCCATTGAAAACCTTATGAATAGCAGAGAAGCACTATTAGTAGTGTTTCACCTGTTGTACATGGGGTCACTATGAATTGGACACCTATTCAATGGCACTTAACAACAACAACTTTCATTTTCATTCTGTTCAATTATTTTAAAATTTCTCTTCAGACTACTACTTTGGCTCATGTGTTATTTAGAAGTGTATTATTTAATGTACAAGTATTTTGAGGTTTCCAGCTATCTTACCATTGATGATTTCTAATTTAATTCCATTGTGGTCTGAGAGGAGAGTTTGCATGATTTCTGTTTTTTGAAATTTGTTAAGGTGTGTTTTATGGGTTAGAATGTGGTTTAATTTGGTCAAACAACCCAATACACAAACGGGCAAAGGAACTGAGTAGACAGTTCTCAAATGAAGAGGTCCATAAAGCCATGAAACACATGAAAAAGTGCTCAACATCCCTAGCCATTAGGCAAATGCAAATCAAAACAACGCTGAGATTTCACCTTACACCAGTAAGAATGGCCAAGATCAATAAAACAAACAACAACAAATGCTGGCGAGGTTGTGGGGAAAAGGGAACACTTTTACATTGTTGGTGGAGCTGTAAATTGGTGCAACCACTGTGGATATCAATATGGAGGTACCTCAAAAAACTAAAAATAGATCTACCATATGACCCAGCTATAACACTATTGGGAATTTACCCAAAGGGAGATGGGTCATCATACCACAGAGACACCTGCATCTCCATGTTCAATGCAGCGCTTTTCACAATAGCAAGGATATGGAATCAACCAAAGTGCCCTTCAACAGAAGAATGGATAAAA
>VMDO01007036.1:0-67178 GCA_007922755.1 Pedetes capensis | reverse complement strand
GAACACATGTTCTCACTCATATAAGGGAGCTGACTCAAAATTACAAGAAGGAAAAATCCTACTCAAAGGTTAGATCATAATAAAAGGGGGGGAGGGAAGATAAGAATGAGGTCAATATAAATGGACTAGAAATCGCATGTAATTGTTCTAACAAGATAAAAACAAAGACCACTACAGGAAAAGTTTCTATTTTAAACAGAAATGGAACCCAAGGACATATAGAAAAATACACATAGTAAAAGATAGAGAAGACTTGGATGGGAAACTTAGATGGGAAGGGGGGGGGACATATGGGAGGGTAAGGGGTAACCTATATGAATAATGTTTATCAAATTGCATATATGAAAATTGTCACAATGAAAAGCATGTCAAAATGAATCACATTATGATGTACATTAAAAATTTCTAGTAAAAAAAAAGAATGTGGTTTAATTTGGTGAATGTTCATAGTATGCTTATAAGAATGAATTCTGATTTTCTTAGATGAAGTGCCCCCAAGTGTCTGAAAGCTTGTCCTGCTGTGGGGGCTTGCATGTTGCTGTGATGCTGAAAACTATGTCACTGATATTTCAGATACCAGCAGACCCACTCATGGTGGACAGATTTCAGCTGAGCTTCCAGGCTAAGAAAGACAAGAGAGAAGGATCTGGCAGCCCACTCCTGAAACAATTAGTTATTGAAAATCCTATGAATCACAGAGAAACTGTGTCAAATATAGTGCTGGAAAATGAGCCCCCAAGGCTGAAAGGCATTCAAGAAAGAACTGAGAAGAGTTGCCTCCTCAAAGTAGAATTGACCTTACCGAAGGGAATGGAGTAAAGCCACTGAGACCTCATTTTCCTCATGTGGCATGACTCAAAATGAGAAGAAACATAGTGGCTGGAACATTGAGCTCAAACATAAAAAGATCATGTGCATAGCACAGTGTTGAGTAGTGTTTTGTTCTGTTGTACATAGGATCTCTGTAAGTTGGGTCCAACTGAAAGGCACCCAGCAACAACAACAAACAGATGAAGTGTGTCATACATGGCAATTAGATCCAGTTGATTGGTGTTGATTACTATGTTCTTACTGATTTTCTGCATGCTGAATCTATTATGTGATTCAGGAGGTAAGAACTGAAGTCTTCAACTATAATAGTGGATTCATCTATTTTTTTCTTGTGGTTCTATCTGTTCTTGCACTATGTATTTTAATGTTCTGTTAGTGTGTACTCACTAAGGATTTTCAAGTGTCCTTGGAAAATTGACCACTTTGTTATTATGTAATACCTCTCTTTATCCCTCACAATTTTATTTGATCTCAAGTCTTCTTTTTCTGAAATTAATGTAGCTACTCCAGGATGCTTTAAAAAATAGCATGTGGAATGGTGAGTTTCATTATGACATTTTCATACATGTATATAATGTACTTTTCTCATATCCATCCCCCTGTGCCCTCTCTTGTCCCCTTCCTCCACTCAAGTAGTCCTCCTCCTACTTTCATGTCATGTCTAGATTCCACACATGGGAGAAAACATGTTTATCTTTCTGCGTCTGGCTTCCTTTGTTTAACATGATGATCTATAGGTACATAAATTTTCTGGAAAATGATGTACTTTCATTCTGTTTTATAGCTGAGTGAAACTCCATTATGTATACATACAATATTTTCTTTATCCACTCATATGTTGATGGACATCTAGTTTGATTTCATTTCTTGGCTATTGATGCCACAGTAAACATGGTATGGAGGTATCTCTGTGGTATATCGACTTAGATACCTTTGAAATATACCCAGAAATGGTATAGCTAGATCATTGTATTTTTAGTTTTTGGAGACACCTTCATACTTAATTCCATAGTGGCTACATTGATATAGATTTCCATGACGAGTGTATAAGGTTTCTTCCCTGCCCTGCCATTCTTTCCAGGATTTGTGGTTATTTGTTTTGTTGATGCTTGCCATTTTGAATGGGGAAAGAGAATCTTAACACAGTTTTGATTTGCATTCCCTGATGGTTAAGGACGTTGAACATTTTTTTCATATATTTATTGGGTTATTTGAATTTCTTCTGAGAACTGTTTGTTCAATTCATTTGTCCATTTATTAACTGGATTATTTTTATGGTGTTTAAGTTTTTGAGTTATTTAGATATTGTAGATATAAGTCCAATGTCAGATATATAGTTGTTGTTAGGTGCTATTGAGTTGGGTCCAATTCATAGTGACCCAAATAGGGTTTTCAACAGATATATAGTTGGCAAAGATATCCTCTCATTCTGTTGGCTCTCTCTTCACTCTATTGATTGTTTCCTTTGTTGTGCATTAGACTTTTAATTTCATGCAATCCCATTTGTCAATTCTTGCCATTATTTCCTGGGCTACTGGAGTTCTTTTCTGAAAGTTCTTGTCTATGCCTATATTGTGATGTGTTTCCCATAAGCTTTCCTTTATCAGTAGCAGTTTCAAAGTTTCAGGTCTTACATTAAGGCCTTTGATCAATTTTGAATTGATTTTTGTTCGGGGTTAGAGATAGAAATCTAGTTTCGGAGAAGACATTTGACAAAGTGCAACAACGTTTCATGATAAAAACCCTGGAGAAGATAGGCATAGTAGGAAAATATCTCAACATCATAAAGTTCACTTAGGACAGACCTACAGCCAATATCATATTAAATGGAGAAAAATTGAAACCATTCCCCCTAAAATCAGGAACAAGACAAAGAAATCCACTCTCTCTGATCTTATTCAATATTGTGATTGAGTAGAAAGAAGGAGGGAGGGAACTAGCAGAGGGAAACAAAGACTGTGGAAGGTCGGATGGGGAAGAGAGTCAATGTAGAGGGATAAAAGGGGAGAGGATAATCTCAGCGTAAACAATGTAATTTTGTTAGTACATTGGAAAATAGGAGAATATAAGGCAAATATGCATTTGACTTTTACTGTATATTAGCCATATGGCTCCATAAAACTTGTGGGTTGATGAAAGTGTAGCCAGAAGTGATGTAATGGTTGTATAGTGGAAAAAGCCAATGCTGTATTACTCTGTACCCCATCATCATTTACGAATAAAAGGAGAATAATAATAAAAGAAATTTAGTTTCAGCCTTGTTCACATAGATGTCTAATTTTCCTAGCACCATTTGTTGAAGAAGGTCATCTTTTCTCCAACATATGTTTTGGTTCCTTTGTCAAAATCAGGTGGTTGTAACTATGTGGGTTTATTTCTGGGTTCTCTATTATATTCCATTGGTCTATATGCTTTTATGCCAGTACCATGTAGTTTTTATTACTTGTGGCTCTGTAGTACAATTTGAAATCAGGTATTGAGATACCTCCTGCATTGTTCTTTCTGTTCAGGATTGCTTTGGCTTTTTGGGGTCTTTTGTGCTTCAATGTGAATTTTAGGATTTTTTTTCTATTTCTGTAAAGAATGCCATTGGAATTTTCATGGGCATTGTATTAAATCTATAGATTGCTTTTAGTAATATAGCCATTTTAATGATATTAATTCTACCAACTCATGAACATGGGAGGTCTTTCCATCTTCTAGGGCAGTGATCACCAACCTTTTGGCACTAGTTACAAATACAGATGAAGCTTTGCAGGCTTACCTGCTGCTCACCTCCTGCTGTGTGCCCCAGTTCTTAACAAGTCATTGATCAGTATCGGCCTAGGAACTGGAGACCCTTGTTCTAGGTCTTCTTCAATTACTTTAGTGTTTTAAAGTTTTCATTGTAGTGGACTTTTACCTCTGTCATGGTTTGAATCTAAAATGTCCCCGAAAGGCCATGTGTTTGAACACTTGGTCTCCAGCTGTTGGCACTGTCATGGAGGTTATGGAACTTTGGGAGGTGGGATCCTAGTTTTCCAGGGGTGGGTGCCTGGAGGTGGGCCTTGGAAGTATTTTACCTGGACCCACCATTCCAGTGGCTCTCTGCCAAGATATGAGGTTCTATGCCACAGGCCCTATCATCCCTGCCCTTCCACCATGCCTTCTGGGTTTCTGGACTAAAATCATCTAGCCATAACTCGCCAGTAAACATCTCCTCCCATAAATTTGCTTTGTTCACTTTCTGTGTCACAGCAACATATCACCTGACTAATGCAGTCTCCTTGGTTAGGTTTATTCTTTTTTGTTTGTTTGTTTTTGTGAGACTATTATAAATGGGATTGTTTCCCTGATTTCTTTCTCAATATATTTGTTATTGGTATACAAGAAAGCTACTGATTTTGGTATGCTGATTTTTGTATTCTGCTAATTTGTTGAAAGTGTTTATAAGAGCTAAGAGTTTCTGGTGGAGTCTTTAGGATCTTTTAAGTATAGGAACAAATCATCTGCAAATAGGGATAATCTGACTTTTTTTTCCTATTTGTATCCTTTTCTTTCTTTCTCTTGCCTTATTGCTCTAAGCATTTTAATACTATATTGAATAAGAGTGGAGTGGACATCCTGTTCTGTTCCTGATTTTGGAGCAAATTGAGCTTTTTTCCATTTATTGTAATGTTGACTACAGCTTTGTTATATATAGTCTTTATTATGTCAAAGTATGTTCCATCTATTCCTATTTTCTTTAAGGATTTTATCATGAAGGATATTGAACTTTGTAAAGAGCTTTTTCTACATATATTTGTGATGATCATGTGATTTTAGTCTCTTAAGTCTATTTTCTAGCTGCCTTTTGATTAATATGGTATTTCTTCTATTACTCTGATATTAATCTGTGTCTTTATTCTTTATACTTAAAATGGGATTCTTATTGATAACAAAGATTTAGTTTTTTAAGATATCAAATCTTAAACTGTTTGTCTTTTAATTGATGGCTTAAGAACATAGACATTTAAGGTAATTACTGACATAGTTTGGTTAATGTCTACAATATTTGTTAGCGTTTTTAGTTCATTGTGCTTTTTCATTATTTTTCTTTGTCTTCCACTATTTTTGTGCCTTAATTGACCATTTTATGTGATTCCATTTTTTCCTCTTTCCTTAGCATATCAATTATTATTTTAGGAATGTATTTATTATTAATATGGTTGAACTTGAGTTTACAGAATACATCTATACTTAATCCTCTTTCAAATGATACTATACCACTAAATGGAGAGTGTTGTGCCTTACTACAGAGTATTCCCACTTTCTCTCTCTCATTCCTTATAAGGTTACTGTCATTCATTTCACTTATCTAGAAGCTATAATACAATCTGTGAATACATTGTTGTTGTTGTTAGGTGCCATCGAGTCGGTATCTGACTCATAGCGACCCTCATAGGGATTTTAATGGCTGAGTGCTTCGGGATTGCCTTGGGAGTGGATTGCCAGGCCCTTCTCCCATTTTTGCGGTGCTAGGAATTGAACTTGGGGCCTCAGAGACTGTAGCGCAGTGCTGTACCCACTGAGCTAAATCCCAGCCTGTGAATACATAGTCACTGTTATTATTTTCAACAACCTGGTTTAGATCAGTTGGTAAAGTGCCACTCTGCAGTCTCTGAGGCCCTAAGTTTGATCTTTAGCACCACAGAAATGGGAGAAGGATGTGGCAATCCATTTCCAAAGCAATCCCCGAACAATCAGCCACTGAGAACCCTATGAGGGTTGCTATGAGTCAGACATGACTTGGCAGCACCTGACAACAATAACAACATTGTTGTTGTTTTTAGGTGCCCTTGAATCAGCATCCAACTCATAAAGAACCCCATGTACAATAGGCAAAATAGTATTGTTATTGCTTCTCCGCTATTCATAGGGTTTTGAATGGCTGATTATTTTTTGGGAATGGGCTGAAGGACATTAAATCAATTAAAAATAAGAAAATATATTTTACTTTTATTTATACCTTTTTAAACACTCCTTATTTCTTTATTTGGGAGAAGGACCCAGCAACCCAATCCCCAAAAAACAATCTGCCATAGAAAACCCTATGAATAGCAGAGAAACAATAACAATGCTATTTCACCTATAGTACCTAGGGTCACTCTGAGTCAGATACAGACTTGACAGCATCTAACAACAAACAATTTCTTTATGTAGATTAGGTGCATAGTTGAGTCTGACTCATAACAACCCTATGAGCAACAGAATGAAACACTCCCTCACACTGTGCTATGCAGTGATCTGTTTTATGTTCAAGCCCATTGTTGCAGCCACTGTGTCATTTCATCTCACTGAGGGTCTTCCTTTTTTCAATGATCCATCATACTCCTAAACATGATGTCCTTCTTCAGGGATTGATCTCTCTTGACATGTCCAAAATATGTAAGATGCAGTCTAT
This sequence comes from Pedetes capensis, assembly GCA_007922755.1. Classification (NCBI taxonomy): domain Eukaryota; kingdom Metazoa; phylum Chordata; class Mammalia; order Rodentia; family Pedetidae; genus Pedetes; species Pedetes capensis. The sequence continues at coordinate 60,925 of VMDO01007036.1, read as the reverse complement.
GCAGTCTAGCCATCCTGGCTTCCAAGAAGCACTCTGGTTGTACTGCTAGGACATATCTGTTAGTTCTTTTGGTAGTCCATGGTATATCCGATATTGATCTCCAGCACCATAATTCAAAAACATCAATTATTTTTTTGTCTCTCTTATTCAACATCCAGCTTTCGACATGTTGAACTGTATGATGCAACTGAAAATACCATAGCATGAGTTAGGTGCACCTTTGTCTTCAATGTGACATCTTTACTTTCAACAGTTTAAAGCAGTCTTTTGGAACAGCTTTTCCCAATGCAATGTGTCTTTTGATTTCTTGACTGCTGCTTCCATGGGTGTTGATTTTAGAGCCAAGTAAAGCAAAATCTTGGACAACTTCAATTTTTTTTTACATGCATCATGAAGCTGTATATTGATCCAGTTGTAAGGATTTTTATTTTCTTGATGTTGAGGTACAATCCATACTGAAGGCTGTGTTCTTTGATCTTCATCAGTAAATGTTTCAAATCCTCTTCACTTTCAGCAATGATTAGATGGAATAAAAGGGGGAAAAAGAGAAAGCCAGCCAGTGCAAGCATATTCTCTCTGCTTCCTGGATGCCATGAGGTAAACTGGTTTGTTCTTCCATGTCTTCCCCGCCATAATCAACTGAAACCTCTGAAACCATGAATCAGAATAATTCCTCCTGTTATTTTTCTCAGGTATTTGTCACAACAATGAAAAACAGAGTGATGCAAAAACTAAGAAAATCTGGTGTTTTCAAGCCCATCACAAACTAAAGTAGACAGAAGAGGGGTTATAATTTCAGTTTACTTGTATTTCTCCAAGGGACATAGACTTTTAATTAAGTACCTTAAAAATGTCTGTTTGTACATGCTTAAAAAGTTTCCAGAAGATTAAGCTCTGTCCTGATATTTCCAACCAAAGTTCCAGACTCCATCCCCAAACACTTGAAAATATGACAGATAGCCTAAGGGGGATACTGGTACATGAATGAGGATAACCCCTCCTCTAGCACATTTGGACCATGAGGCTGTTGGAGATTTTATTGTGGCCTTTAAAACGTTTTTTCCTAACTCCCTGGTCTCCAGCACAGTTCCAAATCTCAGAAAATATCCTTTGGGTAAAAAAGACAGTATATTTGAGGTCACTAAAGTATGGAATTTATTATTCTATCTCCACATGTCTTCCATCCTATCCACTCCTTTTCTTCCTTCATCCTATCTACTCCACAGAGTCTTTTACCAGGGCTAATCCCGATCCTTATCTTACTCAATTGATAAATGCTCCTGGATGATTATAAATTTATCTAAGAAATGCTCTCTCTTCTCTAGATTTTCAGTTTATCAGAGTTTTCTAGTTCTCTAGTTCGCAAGGCCACTAACAGGCTCTGATTAATGACATTCAGCTAGACATGGAAATATCCAACTCCTGAAATTTTGCTTGTGGAACATATTGGCCAAGATAAGTGTATTTTTATTGAACAGTGCCTTTTTTTCTTTCTTGCCCAGTTCTGTTGTTAGGGACTGTAGTCTCTGAATCATGGTGATTAGAGGTACTAATGAGGCAAATAGGAAAGCAATGCTCTTCCTAAAGTTCTATATTACAGGGAGAAGTCTGTAAACTTTTATAATTGGTACAAATTTTGGGTTTACAAACAAGGTAATACAAAATGTAGTATAAAGAAAAAATGTTTCCATTGTTTTAAGGTGGTCCATGTACTCTTTTTCCAATCTCATAACACTAATTAGCTAATGATTGTATTTTAAAGTAAGTTCCATCATCTTAGTAGCTATTAGCAGTTCTTCCTTTCCACATGTCTGTCATGTGGTGCTATAGGGCCTTGCGTGATGCTGTGATACCATCAGTATTTCAGATACCAGAACAGCCACCCATGGTGGGCAGATTTCAGCTGAGCTTCCAGACAAGACTGAGTAGGGAGGAGGACCTGGCAGCCCCCTCTCGAAACAATTAGCCATTGAAAACTCTATGGATAGAGGAGAAGCACTGTCAAATATAGTGCCAGAAAATGAGCCCTCTAGGTTGAAAGGCATTCAGGAAATGACTGCAGAAGAGTTGCCTCCTCAGAGTTGACTTTAGTGATGGGAATGGAATAAAGTCCCTAGGACCTTCTTTTGCTGATGTGGCACCACTTGAAATGAGAAAAAAAAAATGGTGATTGCAACAATGGGCTCAAACCTAAAAAGACTATGTGCATGGCACAGTGTTGGGTAGTGTTTTGTTTTGTTGTACATAGGGTCTCTATCAGTCAGATCCAATTTGATGGCACCTAACAACAACAAAGGGCTGGGATTTAGCTCAGTTGGTAGAGCGCAGTGCTGCAGCCTCTGAGGTCCCGAGTTCAATTCCCAGCACCACAAAAATGGGAGAAGGGCCTGGCAATCCACTCCCAAGGCAATCCTGAAACCGTCAGCCATTGAAAACCCTATGAGGGTCGCTATGAGTCAGATACCGACTTGAGGGCACCTAACAACAACAACAGCAACAACAAAAATTAGGAATTCCTACCACATTGTTAAAAGTTTGTTTTTTTCCAAAAGGTTTTTGTTTTGTCTTTTTTTTTATGATGATGGGGTCAGTTTCTCTTTTTTGATAGTACTTGGAGGTCTGCCAGCCAGCCACCAGTGCTGGGGCACCATATCTGTCCTCTTCTATATGTACCCATTTTGGCATTTTTTTTGGCATAAGTTAAGTGCTTGATACTTATTGAATTAATAAATAAAAATAAAATAACGTATACTTGACAGAAATAAACACATTGAGTGTAGCAAAGGAGTAGTGGCCTGGTTTGGTCAACATGGTGATCTACTATCCTAGTAAGAAATCCTCCTATACAAGTTGATAGTGTTTTGATGTCACCTTATTATTGAATTTGTACTTTTTCAACTTCAGTTACTGAGAGACAGGGATAGTTTGTTCCCCATTTGGTAATTGCTATAACTAATGTTTATTGTTAATTCATGGCTATGTCACATAATGCAGATTTAATATTCCATCCTATGAGTTTAGAGGTGTCCAACTATGATTTAGGAATTATTTGTTTTAAACTAAACCAATCTCTTATATGTCTTGGTCCAAAAGTTCTTACAGATAATAACAGGAAGAAATTTATGGACACATGTGGTTTTATATATTCTACTACAAATACCACAAATAGTATTCTACTACAAATACTTACAATTCAGAGCACATATATATCTCACATATTGTTATGTTCATATATTGAGAAAAAGATTACCCTTAAGTATTTGCATGCTGACTATTTAAAGGGGTTGTTCTTTAAATAATGACAATAACTGATAATTAGCAAGAGATTTATCATAATTCATATCCAAGGCTCCCAAAGAGCAAGGGTATTTAGTTCTCACTGTTATCATCAGCCTCACTGTATCTTATCATGGACCATCTACACTACTGTTCCTTTTGCTATTTGGTGTAGATCCTTGCTAAACTTAATTGCCTACTTTTTCTACTTAGACTTATGATACCCTGCCTCATTCTCTGTTCTAAAGTCTTCTTTACATATGTCTCTTGGCTTGCATTTTATAGGATTGCAGTTGATTAGATTGTACACCAGTATGCTTTGCCTGTGCAGTGTATTTCTAAGATGTGTAGAAAACATTTTGTACTGGAGGTATTATACTACAGAATTGAAAAATGGTCCTGTAAATTGAAAATGGTGCCTGTAAAATTGCCACAGAAGAGACTCATAGGTATTAATGACCATGTTGTTTTTAGGTTGCCACTGAGTCAGGTCTTGCTGATAGCTACTCTATGTACAACAGATAAAACACTCCCTGACACTGTGCCATGTCCGGTACTATATCAGTGCTTCTCTGTTGTTTATAGGGCTTTCAATGGCTGATTGTTTTTTGGGAGTGGGCTGCCAGATCCTTCTCCCAAGCTTACAGTACCTAGTATTCCCAGGTAGTCTCTCATCCAAGTACTGACCAGGCCTGACTCTGTTTAGCTTCCCAGATCTGATGGGATCAGATACTACAATGGAACAGCAGCAGACTAATGACCATGATTAACATTATATTTTGGTCTGGAAGGAGAGCTATGATATAATCTTAAAAGTCGTGGTGTCCAAAAAGTTGTATATATTTGACTCAAAACAAGTCAGGAGAGTAGACGAGCATTTTCATTCTTCTCATTCTTGAAACTGAAATTACTGAGAAGGTAAGTATAGTTAGATAATAGAAGCTGACTTACTGTTAGAGTCTGGGTTTGTGTAAGAAATATAACTTGCTCCAATTTGTTTGGAATGCCTTCCATTAAAGGGACTGTTGGATATATACAGAATTACAAGGATAGATTGTACTTGTGAAACAAATGAACAGATTTCTGTCAGCTACTATTGCTTTCACAACTACTGATGTTACAGCCTCCACAGTTACTTTTGCATACATAAAAGTGGTGACTGGACAATACTTCACTCACCAAATTGCCTTGTCTACTACAGGCTTCCTTTCCTATAGGAATAGGAACTTCTATATTTCAAATCTCATATGAGGGTATCCAAGCAGCAGAACTCACTTTTCATCTAGAATCTTAGCTGCAAGGAAGTCTGGGAATTATAGTTTACAGGTCCCCAGGCTTTCTCAAGGAGACATGAGGAAGGAATTTAAAAGAATAATCCATGGTATCTACCATGATACTATTCCCAGGCCACTTGAATCTAAAAATATTTAATTATTTAGATTTGATTACTACCAGATTTGTCTGGCAATACAATAGGTGTGCAGTATCTAAGTCACTTGCAAGCACAAAGATGCAGTCAAATTCCTTTATGTAAAACTAATCCTATATTCCTTTCATTCCTGCCCTTAGCTTATCATGTGTGTTGTTATTAGGTGTTGTTGAGTTGGGTCCAATTCATAGTGACCTTATGTGTAACAGAATGAAACATTCCACAACACTGTGCCATGCCTGGCATTATTGTCTGTGCTTGTCTGTTCTTCACAGGATTTTCAATAGCTGATTGTCTTTTGGGAGTGGGCTGACCAGTTCTCTGATTTTTGCAGTGTTGGGGATTGAAACCAGGGCCTCAGAGAGTATACAGATATCATTCTACCAATTGAACTAAACCCCAGCCCATTATCATGCATACCTCTTTCAAATCTCTCCTAAAGTCCTCTGCAGGCATTTTCCGATAGGGTAGTGTAGACCAGAGGTCTATAATCTCTTTGTAAAGAGCCAGAAAATGTTTTAACTTACAGGTTATATATGGTCTCTTCTTCTCCCTCCTCCTCCTCCTCCTCTTTCTCCTTTTCTCATTTTGTTTTTACAACCCTTCAAAAATATAAAAACTATTCCTAACTTGAGGATCATACAAAAAGAGGCCATGGTCAGTAATTTGCTAACACTTAGTCCAGAGCATGAGTATTGCTCTACCTCTAATTCATAGTTACTTCATTTGCTTAAGTCTTTTCTCATCATGAAGTCCTATGAGGAGGTGGTGTTACCAGGGAAACCAGGAATTAGGCCTTCACAGTGTATTGTAAGCTGAATCCTCTGCCCCATTGTCAATTTCCAGCTTCCTTCCTTGCCTACCTTGTACAGAGTCACCAGAAAGGAAATATTTTCAGTTTTCTCTTATCCTTAACTGTTTGTTCCTGTAAAATGACATAGAGATATATAAATATTAGCTAGAATTCAATGGCTTAACACATTCTATTTCTGCAGACAGATCCTGATATGATTGTCTCTCTCAATACAGAACATTTATTTTCTGATCAATATTAACCGACATCTTATACCTGAAATAACCAATAAAAAAAGCTCAGAGGTTGAGGTGAGATTATTGTTATAGACAGTGAAGTACCTGGCACTGTTGCTTTATTTGAAAGTGGAGCTATCAAAAACGAGAAAATATGCATTTATTGTCCCTCAAAATTTTTGAATGACACTATAACAAACTATCTGATAGTGGTTTATCTCCTCCATTGGAACATTATGGCCCATGGTAAACAAGGGGGCATGATATGTGGTTACCGGGAAAGAGAATGATTTTGGTATGGCCTAGATAGAAATCAGTCATTGAGGTATTAGTGACTGTGAGCAGTATATGAACTCTTCAAAGTTACAGATCAATATAGCCTATTAAGCCTATGTTTCTTGGAATACTGCACACTTTCATGTTTAAACTGACATCTTGAAAAATTTTGTAAAGATCAATTCAAACTCACAGCATGACGGATAATCTTTAGGTTTAATGAGGCCTCACAACCCAGACCAGCTTGAAGCATGTCACCTAGTTATTTGAGAATCTATTTTTTCTTTTTCTAACATGATCTCGGAAAAAAATATAATCTTCTTTTTTCAGGCAATCCATAAACTCTGTTCTGGCATCAGATTTTCAAAGCTTCAGGCACTAGTGGTGTGGGGGTGATCCAATGTATTCCTTGGGCCATGATGCCCCACCTCCATGAGGAGTCTTTGTTTAAACACTTCACCATATTCCTAGTGGTGTGGGGTGGCACACATCTCTACTGTCTATCTTAGGTTTGGAATGGTTTTTCCTCTTAAAAATAACACACTAAATCAATTAGCTTTTCTAAATTGAATTAACCTAATAGCATTCAAAAACTGACAAACATAATCTGCTTGTTTTAAGACAGAAGTGGATTAGCCAACAGAATCATATGTCTAGTCAGATCCAAATCAAGTTATAAAATCTAACCAAATAGTGCTAGAATAGGTCATATTATTAGTATGCATAGTCATACTGATCTCAAATGTAAGCAACATGGGTCTTTTCAGCAGGGAGATATAAGAGTTGAGAGTTAAAGAATGCCTTTTCATGATGTGGTAGAGAGATTGCGTTCCAATGATGTACGTGGCTCCTGCAAACCTTCATGTATTTGGTTACATTTCTTGTTGTCTCAGGAAGGAAAAACTCTCTTCATTTTTATATACCATATTTTGGGCATGTTATTATTTGATGCTTTTTGGCCTTCCTGCTGCTTGTCAGAATCTGTACCAAAATTAAAAAGACAAAACTCAAATATATCAAATTACTTTTCTTAAACTTTACTGAAGTATGCAAATATTTTTATTATGATTATAGAAGTACTTTTTAAATAATGATGGAGACTAGTGATAGGAGAATTTAAGAATTACTAGTGCAATACATTTTATTCATTTGAATTAGTTACAAATACAGAAAAGACGAATATATTTTCATTTGTCAATAGGAATCATCATCATGAGACATCCTAAAAGATCTATTGAGTGATCTGTCCATTTATATTCACTGATTACCCTTTGAACACTACCCATTTGATATATAGTTTATAATTAAATTGAGGTCTCACTATTGTTAAATACTATTAGAAGTTAGATCAGCTAGTCTTCATAAATGGCTCACATTTGAGTCATGCCTTTCTGTACTCATGCTCTTGGGTAGTTAGTCCCTTTGCTTTGAATCTGAGGTGGCCCAATAGCTTGTTTTCAACTAGTAGAATATGGTAGAAATGATGCTGTATGACTTCTGAAGCAACGTCATAAGATGCCTTGCAGATTTTCACTGTAGGTTTCTTGGCACAAGCACTCTAGAAGTCAGCTGTCACAATGATGTGAATGAATGCCCAAGTTAGTTAGTAAAAGGGAGATGATTGTATACCCAGCTATCCTAGTCAACCCAGCCATGGAGAAGCCAAGGAGTGAAGACATTACCTTGGACCTTCAGACCAGTTAAACCTTTAGATAGCTCCATCTCCAGCCCTAGCTGCTAATGCATGGAAATCCAGTGAGAGACTATGTATCCCTTACAGAACTATGAGAGATCATAATTAAGTGCTGGTTAAGCCACTGAATTTTGGGCACTACTGTTACATAGCAATAGATAACAAAAGCATAGCTATTGGATATTTGTTTTTTGGATTCCTTTTAAATTATAGCACTCTATGTTTTCTAAATTAATTTTGCATTTGAAATTTTGCAAGTTTATTGATATCCCTGCTGTCTTTGTTTTATATATGCAATTTCCAGAGAATCTGAATGGAGAGGTAGGTGTGTGTGTGTGTGTGTGTGTGTGTGTGCATGTGTTTCACTCTTATGTAATAGATCTTGAGAAATGAGATTGGCTTTCTAAGAGAGGGGGCGATAACTCTCAGTTTTTTAAGTAAATATTTTGATTGGCAATAACTTTGCTGAAAACTTGGTAATTCAGTTTTGAGACTGTGCATATACTGAAACCATACAAGGTAATAAGGCTTTCAAACAGTAAGAGAAGAGAAAAGAAAAGGAAAAAGAGGCTCCATGAGGAAAAAATATTAAGGAAGGAGAGGGTTGATGAAGTGGGCATGGTGCTCATATTTCTTTTGGCAACTGATGCCTGATGTCACCTCTGACTTAATTGGTATTTTACTTCAGTTAACAATATAGTTTATGGGAAGAATGGGAAATTTCTGTGTGGTAGTGAACCTGACAGACATGTGGCTTGTCAGCATGAAAAGAGTTCTTTCTTTAAAGTTCACACAACTGGAGAAAACCCCACATTTAGTGTTAAACTCACAAGCGTCTGATGTTTTCCTAGGGCCTTGCCAGGCACTGTGATAAGCTATTGAATGGGATGCATTAACTTGCCATACTAAGACTAATCTTCTAGTGAACTGGAAAAAGGTGGTTGTAATTGTGTCAAATATTGTAAAGAATTAGATTTAATAATTATTCTATGTCAGTGTTCATGTATGGTTAGCAGCAAATGTTTCTTGATTCTTTAAGGTAAAGGGTATAAGAAAAACTAAATGACAAAGTATCAGTACTTTCACTTCAGAGTAATTCCTTAAAAATGTCTACAAATGTCCTAGTTGTTAAGCATCAGGAGAAGTGTATAGGACATGCTGTTGTTTTTAGGTGCCACCGACTCGGGTTGACTCGAAGTGACTCTATGTAAAACAGAAGGAAACAGTCACCAACACCGTGCCATGCCTGGCACTATTGTCAATGATCCTCTGCTATTCATAGGGTTTTCAATGGGTGACTTTTTGGGAATGGGCTGCCAGGTCCTTCTCCCAAGCCTACAGCACCTGGTATTCCCAAGTGGTCTCCCATCCAAGTACTAACCAGATACAACCCTGCTTAGCTTTCAAGATCTGAAGAGATTAGAAGCCAGAGTGTTATGACTGTAGATGTGTAGGGCCTAGAACAGCTAAATTTGCCTGGGGTATGTAGCAAAAGTAGTTTCTGATTAAATTTAGCACCGAGCTTAGTTCTTTAGATTGAGTAGGTGACTAGAAGGATAAAGAAGCATGTGTGCAAAGGAAGGGGTGAACAATATGTCTCAAACAGAAGGAATTATCTGAGTCGGAGCCCAAATGTCTTTGCTGTGTATTTCCACGGAGCTAGGGTTTAGCTCACGGGCTGGGATTTAGCTCAGTTGGTAGAGCACAGCTCTGCAGTCTCTGAGGTCTCGAGTTCGATTCCCAGCACCGCAAACATGGGAGAAGAATGTGGCAACCCACTCCCAAGGCAATCCCCAAAACAATCTGCCATTGAAAACCTATGAGGGTCGCTGAGTCGGACATGACTCGATGGCACCTAACAACAAGGGTTTAGCTCAGTTGGTAGAGTATTTTCCTTGCATGTTCTTAGGCCCTGGGTTCAATACCCAGCACCACAAAAAAATAGAAGAAGGACCTGGCTGCCCACTCCTGAAATAATCTTGAAATAATCAGCCGTTGAAAACCTCATGAACTTCAGAGAAACACTGACATAGTGCCACACATATTGTTGGGTAGTGTTTCATTCTGTTGTACATAAGGTCACTATGAGTTGGACCTAACTTGACAGCACCTAACAACAATCACCACCAACATATATTGCCATATATTGTATCTGAATATCTAATACAGTATATATCATATAATGGTATACAAATTAGTTTATTATTGTCTGTTCCCTTCACTAGGTTATTAGTTTGGAGAGTAGAAATAATGCCTCATTCATGTTTGGGTCTTCACATATACTACAGTCTCTGGCACTTAATAATTACAATAAATAAAGAAATTAACAAGTGAAAAATCTGTCTTGTAGCATTTACTATAACAGTTTGGTTTAGGTAGTTATGGGTAGTGTTAGAGTTCCCTATTGGATTATAAGATATTTTATGGAAAGGATCACTATTTTTTCTTTAAATGGTGCCGGACACATAGTTAGAACCCTATAAATGTTCAGTGATTGAATGAGAAGCAATCTGTAGTCTTTTCCTTTTTAAAAAATTAAATAAAGGTCTCATTTAAGCCTTTAAACTTGTATGAGGCATTGAAATTATTGCAATAACTGATCCTGAAGACATCAGGATTCTGCATTACAAATATGAGGTTTTAATACTTCTGTCTTCCTGGTTGCCTAGAGACAAAAATGTGAAGTTATTTGCAGCTGTAAGGGTTTGTACTGATAAGATTATCTAGGCAAAGTTCAGCCTGCCTCTCTGGAATTTGAAGGTATCATTTCTGAGGAGCTTTAGACAATAATGTGGTTTTCATAGTTTCAAAGTATGCAGAGTTTGTTCTTGTTTGATGGTGTTGTTGTTGTTAGGTGCCATGGAGTCGTGTCTGACTCATAGAGACCCTTATAAGGTTTTCAATGGCTGATTGTTTAGGGATTGCTTTGGAAGTGGGTTGCCATGTCCTTCTCTCGTTTTTTTGTGGTGCTGGGAATCGAACTTTGGACCTCAGAGACTGTAGAGTGGCGCTCTACCAACTGAGCTAAATCCCAGCCCGGCTGTTTGATGGTAGCACCAGCATATACATTTAACTAAAGAGAATAATTATTCATGTAGAGTAACTGCAAAAGACCAATTGGATAACAGTAATATTGCACAATAAAACTAGTATGTATTTATTAATGTACAATAAGTATTTTAACACTTTTTACAATGATAGCAAACAATGGTGTATATGGGAAAGGGAAAAGAACAGGAGAATACTGGTTTGTCAGAAACCAAATATCAGTTTTGTCAAGATAAGGGAAGTAAGATAATGGTGACCTCTTGATGAGTAACCTAGTGGTGAGCAGAGTCTGTGGAAGTGCTGGGGGGAGGACTGTTTAATTTCTAGTTGGATGTGTCAATTTTTTCCTGCTCTGGTTGTCCATGAGTAGACAGATATGCAGTATGGCATTGTAATAGTAATAGGCTAGGAGTCCGCAGTCCTTATCTCTACTTCTGGCCTTTTTCTGGCCTCAGGCATAGTGAAAATAATTTTGTCTCCATGGAAAGAAAGGCCATTCTGCTGACTTGATCTTGTTTGTATAACAGTTGTGGTAGTAAAGGGGCTATAAAGAAGAGCAAAGAGGGTTAAAATCAGCTTCTGAATGAGAGCTGGAGAGTTAGAGGATCTGTTCCAGAGAAATCAATGAACATTTAGGAACTCTTTTGGACACAGCTGGGAGCAGCTTCTCAGCAGGATTCTGTATGTCCTTCAAGAGCAGTTTCTCATGTGTCAACTTATTTTAACATTCACAACAGTGCCTTAGGTAGTCAGGCTATGTGGGATATTACTAGTGAACAATTCGAGGCTCTGTGAGATTAAGAGACAATGTAAGAGTCACCCAAAAGAGTTGGCTTATAAACCAGGTCCCTTGATGGGAATGCTAGTGCTATTTCCACTGCAATATCCTCATTTATTTGTAGTGGTAGAGATCTTAATTCTGATTTTCATGGGTGGGTCTAGTGAAGATGATCATTTGGAACTTATCACATAATGCTAGGTGTGACTTTTTGGGAATATTCCCACAATATACTAAGAACCTGGAAGACATGATTTTCTAGTATCCACAATATAATAAGTGTTCAATGGAGATAAATTGCTTAATATAGTCACTAATGCTACATAGTCATGGTGTCTACAAAATAATAAACAAGGGTTGTTACAGAACCATTGGTAAGCAAGGATTAGTTCATACATTTTTGATTAAAAGTTCTCTGGATGCTGAAGATGTAACTCAGTGGTACAGCAGTTGCCTACCATGCATAAGGCCCTGGGTTCAATCCCTAGCAACCTTCCAACATCTGTCAACTTTACTTTTACCTTACCAAAATTTGTAATACTTTTAATTTCTTGCAGCCATCATTTACCTTTCATGCTTTGTACATAGGTTGATTCTAACACACTGAAAGGATAAGATATGTTTAAATTATCATGATGTATTAACTACTCTTTACTCCAGGAGTAGTTAGGCATCATTATACCTGTCATGTTTCTGCTAAAGGTGCCACTTGCCATTTGGAGGATATCCATTTTGGGGATGTCTAGAGAAGGGTATTTTTTGCATCATGTTCAAATGATGAATCTTTCCTCAAAATCAACCAATTCCTTAAAACCATAAAACATTTCTGTTTGCTTCATCTTTTAACTGTGTACTTCTTAGATTTTACTATTTGTTTTTCTTTAATATATCATTCTTCTCTCCACATTGGTAGTAGAAGAAATTTGAGCATAATATCTTACCTATTCGTATTTATTCTCTCTATTGCCTGTAACCCAGCCTGTTCCACTTGGCTCAATGGACTTGCTATTCTAATTTGGAGTTTCGCTTCACAGATGGACCAATGCACTATAACTTTCTTGGAGAGTTTGTTTCCTGAAATTTGAGTAGTCTTTTTCTATTCTTCCATTCTTTTTTTGGATTTTATCCCATTCCTGACATTTTTAGTCTTTTTATAGTAATTATTATTGTATGATAATCTCTTTATTTCCCAGGAGTTAGACTTTTACACTATCCTGCTCCATAGTAGACTGGCTTCTTTCTAGATCTGCCATGCAGTTTCAGTCCAGGGACTTCAATTTACTTTTCTCCTGGAGGTTAAGCACTGTTACCTGAATTTCATGACTTCTTTCTGTGTTCCCTCTTATCTTTTAGAATACTTCTTAAAGTAACTCCCTATTCAAGTGAGTGTTATTGTTGTTGTTGTCAGGTGCCCTCGAGTTGGTATCTGACTCATAGTTACCCTCCATACAACAGGCAAAACAGTATTGTCATACTTCTCTGCTATTCATAGTGTTTTCAATGGCTGATTGTTTCTTAGGAGTGGGTTGCCAGGTCCTTCTCCCAAGCCTTCAGCACCTGGTGTTCCCAGGCGGTCTCCTATCCAAGTACTAACCAGGCCTTACCCTGCTTAGCTTCTGAGATGTGAAGTGATCCGACGCCACAGTGGTACAGCTGCAGGCCACAAGTTAGTACAGGAGGTAAATTTTCTAAAATTGTGCTTGCTGGAAATATATTCAGTTTGTCTCTCTCAGCAGATTGATTGCTTTGTATGTATATTTTTCTAGGTTGAAAGTCATTTACATCTGAACATTGTTATCATCATTACATATTTTTTATGGGAAGTTTGACACAAATTCAATGTGTTTCTTTGTGGAAAATGTAAGAATATTCAATGTGAGAAAATTTCACAATGTTGTGCCTAAGTATGTGTGATTTCATTAGTACTGGTCAGCCTCTAAATTGGAAGACTCATTGCTTCATTTAATTCTGGGAGACTTTCTGTACTTCCTTAGTTTCTTTATTTTCTTTCTATCATTTCCTTTTTGGAATGTCTATTAAGTTGATATTGGAACTCTTGTTTTCTACATTAACTATATATTGTATTTTATTCCCTCTTATCATATTTGTATTTATTTTTTATAATATACCCTATACTGTTTTGTTGATTTTTATATTCTAATTATGGATTTTTTTACAATCAGTAATTTTATCTCTGTTCTTTATTCATGGTGCCTTTTTTTTCCTTGATTGAAACATCTCATATCCACATGGTTCTAATTAGAATTGTAATTTAACTTTTACCTTCCTTGATAAATATTTATTGGGCCAGTTTATCTTTTGCTTTGTCATATAGGCTTTCCTCAAAAGATTGTAATGTGGTGGTGTCTATTCAAATGTAGGAGTGAGGAAACAGGATGGATAGCTGATTCTATTTTCTAGGCATGAAATCTGGATTTGTTTTAGCTTGAAAGACCAGGAAGAGTTACAGTAGACTTCCATCATGCCAGAATGCTGAGCCTTTACTCTGGATACCAACACCTGAACTAATGATCCTTGTTCTCTCTGGAAAGTTTATTCAGTTTTATTTTCAAAAAGAAATGTTCTCTTCTGGAACCTGAACATGACTATCTGGCTGGAGTCCATTCTGAATGTAGAAGTGGCTTGAGAGGCTTCAGGGAGTCACATGGGCAATTCTCCTCTCTTCAGCCATGTGTGTCCCAGCCATCAACACCACTTTCCTCTCTGATTCTACAGTTTCTCTTTGGTTCTGTTTGGCAGTTTTCTCTTTCCACCACACCCTTCCTCTCCATCTACTTCTGTCACTTTAGCATCTGCCAGAAGCCTGTTGATATTTTTTGTCCTTTATAACCCTCCCTATCATATGCTTAGTTATTATAATTGGGGAAAGATATAAATGTATGACTTCCTTTAAAAAAATCTATCTTACTGGCTTCCTTTGGTGGCTGTAATAAATGACCCCAAATTTGTGGCATAAAACAACAGAAATTTATTCTTTCATAGATAGGATAGAATTTCAAAATCAGAATCATGGAGCTGAAATCAAGGTATCAATAGGGCCATGCTCCCTCCAGAGGATCAAGTGAGAAATAATTTCCCTATCTTTTCTAGTGAATACCTTTATTGTATTCCTTGGCCAAAGGACCCTTCCTCTGTCTATGAAGATAGAGGCATAACATTTTCTCTCTGATGCTACTTTCCTCTGCTTCTATCATGTGGTCATTTTCTATTTGGCAACAAATCTTCTTATGAAGGTACATGTGATTGTAATACAGCCACTGTATGATCTCAAAAGTCAGTAACTTAATCAAAGTCAGTAACTTAATCACACTCACATAGTATTTTTCATTTTTCATTTTTTTGGTCATGTAGCATAACACTTACAAATCTTAGGGATCAGGGAATAGTTATCTTGCAGGGTGCATTATTTAAATGACCACATCTACCATTTTGAATCAAATATATATTGCCTTTTGAAATGCTCTTATGAGAGCAGAGAGAGAGAGAGAATTAATGTGGCAGTGTTAAGGAGAGATCTCTTCAGTATACATTTATTGGCAAATAGATAGACTTTAAAAGCTGGGCTCATTTTTTTAATGTCAAACATAATTCTCAAATTTGTTTCCCTTGAACTCATGGGCAAAAGTATCCTATCTGTTGGCATTAGCTCTATGAAAACCTTCCTGGAGAAGATAAGGTAATTGGTTTTCACTTAATAGAGCATGTTTTTATATCATTCATAGTTACTTATACAGATCTATTACCTGTCTTACTTATTTCTCTATTATGTATTCTTTATGACACCATCTATGTTGTTTATCTTCATATTTTGGGTCTCTACTTTAAATTTTTCCATACTTTCTCAATATTTAGTCTATTCCTTCAGTTTTCTATAGAGAATGACTGCTGGTTTCTGTCACTAATAAAAAAGATAATTGATACATTAATGAGTTCATTTTAAATTCAAGTAATGTTACATTTGCTACCTATTGTAACTCTTAAATTAAGTGGTCATCATTCATTATTTTTCCCATTTTACAGACTGGGAGGCAGGTCCTGGGATGACGAGTGACTTATTGAAAAGCACAGAGCTAGTGAATGAAAGATCCAGATCTTTTAAGTCTACATAATGCCAGATTTTGTAGTCTTTCAATTACACACCACTACTGAGACTGTGATACAAAATTGCTATAGAGTTGACTCTTTCATAAAAATCTGTGTATTCATGGCTGTATTTTAATAATGTGATTCTAAACACAGCTTACAACAGTAAAAATTAAAAGATAGAACATAAAAGCCAAAGAGAATTTGTGAGCTCTTGGAAAGACAACTTCAGCAACCCCTTCCATGTGTTAGGTAATTTATAAAATGCCTGTGTTTGGAAAGGTTTCATTTTTCCTTCTCTGTTTGCAGCAAGCATCTCTCTTCTTTCATAAAGACTCCACTGCTTTGGCAACATAAGTTAGAGCAAAAATTTTAATGTGTAACTAAAAACATGTTCATCCTGCTGCAGGAAGTAAATTTTAGAAGTTCGACAGTTGGGCATCCAGATTTGAAGAAGGAAAAAATACTAAGAATGCCAACATTTCACTTTGAAATAGAAAACACAATCCAAAATTAGGAAAAGGTGATAATTCAGAAAAATCACTTATGAGCTGATATGTAATAATATGCTTTGAATTCCATTTTGAATATGCAACATTTCACAAAGTTCTAAGTAAGGATCTGAAATAGATGCAGTGGTCCAACTACTCCCTGTCTTTCTTGCCAAAATTTTTTTCTGAACTGACACAGATTTAGCAAATATTTCCTGAGAAAATATTTCTGATACAAATGGAGAATTAACAGGTTGATGATTTGAACTGCAGTTATCAGATCTTTTGATATACCTTAACTTAAAAAAGAAGATAATACACCCTAGCAGATATTTATATCCTAATTAATGTTTGTGTGTTACTTCACATTTTTATTCATTTTAACTGATCTGTAAAAATTGTACATATTAAGGAGATATCATGTAAGTTTTTATATATGTATACATTACATGTTTAAATCAGGTTAAGATATTTATCTCAAATATTATTTCTTTATGGTGAAAGCATTTAAAATACCTTTTTGTAGTTTTTGAAATGGATACTACATGATTGTTTTCTATAGCCACCTTACTGTGCAATAGTACACCAGAACTTCCTATTCTTATCTAGCTGTAACTCATTACCCATTGATCAACCTCCTCCACCTTTAGCCTGTGGTAACCACCATTCTCTTCACAACAGCAATGAGATCAACTTTTTTAGATTCTTGTATTTCTGTGCCTGATTTATTTTTCTTAAACATAATGATCCCCAGTTTCATCCGCGTTGTCTTAAATGACAGGATTTCAGTCCTTTTTTAATAGCTGAATAGTATTCTATTGTGTATATGCAAACTTAATCCATTCATCAGTTTATGGATGTTTACATTGTTTCCATTCTGGGGCTATTGTGTATAGTGCTGCAACCTACATTGCGAGACAGATGTCTCTTCAACATACTGATTTCATTTCCTTTGGATATATACTCAGGAGTGGAATTGTTGGATCATATACTAATTCTATTTTTAATTTTTGGAGGAATGTCCATTCTGTTTTCTAAAATGGCTGTACTAATTTACATTCCCACTAAGAGTATGCAGGGGTTCCTTTGTTTCCATATCTCCTCAGTTTGTTTTTGATACAAGGTCTCCTTATCATTAGCCTGGGACTCACTAGGTAACCCTGGCTGGCCTCTAGCTTTCAATTCTCCTGCCTCAGTCTCCTGAGTGCTGGGATTACAGGCATGTGCCACACTCCCTGGTCCTTTTGTATTTTTGATAATAGTTATTCTTACTGGAGAGAGGTGATATTTCTTTGTTTTAATTTGCATTTCTCTGATGATTAGTGATTTTGAGCATTTTTTCAGGTACCCATTGGCCATTTGTATGTTGTCTTTTGATAAATGTCTATTTAAATTTATTCCCAATTTCTAATTGAGTCATTTGATTACTGCTGTGAAATATTTGCCTGTAGCCATAGCCCCTTGGTATCCTATCTTGTCATTTCTCAGAAGCTAAGCATGGTCAAGCAGCCCGCTCCTCCAAAGCAATCAGCCATTGAAAACCCTATGAATAGCAAAGAAGCATTGACATAGTGCTGGTCATGGCACAGTATTGGGGAGTGTTTCATTCTGAGGTACATAGGGTCGCTATGAGTTGGACCCAACTCAATGGCTCCTAACAACAACAATGAGATATCTGGTGTTTGTTATATATTCTAGATATTAACTTTCTGTCAGATACATAGTTTACAAATATTTTCTCAGTTTCTGTAGCTTCTCCCATTTTTGACTCTGTTGATTGTTTCCTTCACTGTGCAGAAACTTTTTAGTTTGATGTAAAACCATTCTATTTTTGCTTTTGTTTCCTGTATTTTGAGATCTTGTAAAAAAAAAAAATCCTTGTCCACTCAATGTCCTGAAGTATTTCTCCTAAATTTTCTTCTAGAGGTTTCATAGTCTTAACATTTGAGTCTTTAATCCATTTTGCATCAGCTGTTGTAACTAGTAAGACGTAGGAGTCTGGTTTCATGCTTCTGCATGTGGATATCCAATTTTCCTAGGACCATGTATTGAAAAGATTGTCCTTTCTCCAGTGGTTATTAATACCTATATCAAAAATCACTTGACTGTAGAAGTGTGGGTTTACTTCTAAGCCCTATATTCTATTCCATTGGTCTATGTGTCTGTTTATATGCCTATACCATCCTGCTTTAATTGCTACAACTTTGTAGTTTGTTTTGAAGTCTGGTAGTATAATGCCTACCCCCTTAGTTCTTTTTACTAAAGATGGCTTTAGGTATGCAGGGATTTTTTATGGTTCCATAGAAGATTTGGAATTTTTTATAGCTTTATGGAGAATGCCATTGGTATTTTGATAAGGAGTGCATTGAATTTATAAATCACTTTGAGTAGTATGGACATTTTAACCATATTGATTTTTTAACTGATAAACATTTCTTCATGTCCTCTTAAAATTCTTTCATCAATGTTTTTTACTTTTCATTGTATAAATTTTCACTTCTTTGGTTAAATTTATTCCTAAGTATTTTATGTATTTTGTAGCTATTGAAAATAGAATTATTTCTGTGATTTCTATTTCAGATAATTCACTATTGGTATATAGTGATGTTATTGATATATTGATTATGTATACTGAAAATTGGATAATAGTTGTTTGATGGGGATTTAGGTTTCCTATATATGATTTGGAAATGATGATAATTTGTCATTTTGTTTTCCTATTTGGATGTCCTTTATTTTGTCCTTTATTATGTCCTTTATTGCCTGATTGTTCTGGCTAAGACTTCCAGTACTATGTTGAATATAAAGTAGCTAAACTGTGCATCAGCATGTTGTTTGAGATGTTAAAGAGAAAGAATTCAGCTTTTCCCCATTCAATATGTCATTATAAATGATCTTCATTATGTTGAGTACAATCCTTCCATACCTAATTTATTCAGCATTTTTATCATGAAGTCATGGGAAATTTTATTAAATGCCTCTCTTGCATCTACTGAAATGATCATATGGTTTTTGTCCTTTTTTCTGTTGATGTGGTATATTGTGTTTACAGATATGTGTGCTGAATCATCATTGCATCCCTGGGATGAATCCAAATTGATCATGGTACATGATCTTTTAAATGTGCTGTTGGATTGTATTAGCTCATATTTTATTGAAGATTTTCACATTTGTATTAATTAAGGAGATGGGCCTGCAGTTTTCTTTTTCTGTTGTGTCCTTATCTGGTTTTGATATTGAAGTACTGCTGGCCCCATTGACTGTGTTTAGAAAAATTTCTTCTTCTTGGGATAACTTAATGAGAAGTGGTATTAGTTCTTCTTTAAGTGTTTGGCAGAATTTAACAATGAAGCCATGTGGTCTTGGGCTTTTGTTTGATGGGAGACTTTATTGATGATTAAATCTTGTTAATTATTATTGGTCTATTTGAGTTTTCTGTTTCTTCATGATTTAGTCTTGGTAAGGTGCATGTGTCCAAGAATTTTCCATTTCTTATGGGTTATCAAATTTGTTGGTACACAGTTGCTCATAATAATCTACAATGATTATTTTTGCAGTTTTAGTTGTAATGTTTCCCTTCAGAGTATAGTTTTTATCTATTTGAATATTCTTTTTCTTAATGTAGCCATGGGTTTATATCTATGTTTATCTTTTTGAAGAACCAGCTGTCTGTTTTGTTGATCTTTGTAAATTTTTTTCATCTTTCATTTCTTTCTGCTCTAATCTGTATCATTTGTTTCCTCCTGCTAATTTGGGATTTGGATTGTTTTTTTTTTTTCTAGTCCTTAAAGTGCAGTGATAGGTTATTTGAAATAGACCTTTTTGATGTGGGAGTTGATTTCTATCAGTTTCCTTCTTAGAAGTGCTTTTACTGCGTTCCAAAAGTTCTGGGATGTTTGTATCCATTTGTTTCATGAAATTTTAAAATTTCCATCTTGAGTTCTACTTTGTTCCTTTGGATGCTCAAAAAGTGAATTGTTTAATTTCTATGCATCTCATTCTTAAAATCTAGTATTATTGCCTTGTGGTCAGAATTAATTAGTCAATATGAATTCAGTTTTTAAAAATTGGCTGAGACTTGTTTTGTGGCCAAGCATATGATATATCCAGTAGAATGTTCTCTGTGCTGATAGGACAAATATATTCAGCACCTTTAGGTGAATGTTCTATAGATGTCTATTATGTCCATTTGCTCTGGGGTACAGTTTAACTCTGCTGTTCATCATTTTCTGTCTGGATGACTGGCCCATTGCTGAAAGTGGGTTGTTAAGGATCCCTATCTACTATTGTACTTGAATCTATCTCTACCTTTTGGCCTAATAATATTTGTTTTATACATTTGATTGCTCTCACATTGAGTATGGATATATTTAGAATTGTTATTTTCTCTTGCTAGATTGACCTCTTTACCATTATGAATCTTCTTTGTCTTTTTACCACTTTTGGCTTAAAGTCTATGTGATTTAATTATGCCTATGCTTTCTTTCTTTTTTACTACATTTGCATGGAAAAATCTTACTCCATCTCTTCATTTTTGGTCTGTGTGTGTCCTTAGAGGCGAAGTGAGTTTCTTGTAACCAACATGTAGTTGGGTCTTTTTTATTTTAAAGTCCTTTTAGTCACTCTTTTAATTATAAAATTTAATCTATTCAGACTCAAGGAAAGTGTTGATCAATGAGCTCTGTAATGTGTTTTCTAGTTTTGTTGAACTTTCTTTCTCCTCTCACAGTATTCTTTTGTGGTTAAGTGATTTACTGTAGTAGTGTGCTTTGATTGCTTGTCTATTATAGAGTTTTGCTTTGTGGTTGCCAGTCCTTTATACATTTTTGTTTTGTGTTTGCCATGAAGTTTACCAAAAAATATCTTTTGATTATAATAAGCTATTCTGAAATAATAGCAACTTAACCTGATTAAAAGATTAGAAACAAAAGAAGAAAATATTATAAGAAAAATTCTATACCTCCTGTCTACATTTTTAGTTTTTAATTTCCCATTTCACATCTTTCTATATTACCTATCTCTTAGCATATTTATGTTGTTATTTCAACTGTGTTTATAGAGTTTAAAGATATGAATGGTTCATGCACCCTATTTATAATATTAGGGCATTCTGAATTTGTATAAATACTCTTACCAATAAGTTTAATATCATATGTTATCTTCCTACACATTAATGTCTCTTTCAGTTTGAAGAACATCCTTTAGCATTTCTTGTAGAACAGGTCAGGAGATAATTCTGCTATTGATGCCTTCTATTGTATTTTTAATTTTACTGAGTATATTTTTCAGCTCAAAAATTTGTTTGCTTCTCTCTCTGTTAAGTTTCTCTGTTAGAGTATTGAAATGTTTCTCTGCTTTCTTCAAGCTCAGTGAGTTTCCTGCAAGCTGTTTTCGATGCGCTGAGAGTTCTTCCATACTTACTTTACTCTGGTCAGTCTCCAGCACCTTATTAGATGAGATCATGATTTCTTGGAAGCTGATGATGCTCGTTGGTGTGCAACATCATCTAAACATTGAAAGATCAAGTATTTATCCCAGGATTCCTAATTTGGCTTTGTTTGTACCTGTCTTTCCAGAAATTCTAAGACAGCTGATATTTCCTCTGAGTATATAGTTACTACCACTATTTCAGCACTGGCTGGCACTCAAGTCCAGATTTGCTGGGAGTCAACAATTGGTGCATTGTCCCTGTTTCAGTGACTAGAGGGCAACTCAAGCCCAGGTTTGTCCCAAATACACTGTTGGTGTGTCATTCAGAAAGAAACGAGACAGTGCCTAGATAGAGTACTCTGTCTCCGAAACTTATCTGTAGGTCCAGATGCCTTGTCCACAGATACCTACTTATGGTGAAGTTCTGCAGGATTCTGTCTGTCTCTGGGCAGAAAGAACACTGATGGACCAGCCCCAGCCTCCTGTGCTACACTCATGGCTACCGATACCATCAAGGTGTGACACACACTGAGGTCACAGACTTCCAGAACTGATAAGACCACACTGCTATGGGCTTCCTATTGATGAGGTAGACTCTGACCCAAGTCACAGGTGATGCTGGTAAGAAAAGAGTTTCTGTCAAGTGGGACTTCACATCTGCCCCTGGAGCTATTCCAGAGGCCTCCTCTGCAGGTGTACTAGGGGATGGGGGTCATTAGGCTCAGGGTTAGGTTTCACCAACCCTCACTAAATGCTAGGGGAAAGTCTTGTACTTGCCAGTGAATGGCATCATGCTATGCTGTTTGGTGTTGGGGTGATGGAGATGGCAGTCCCTTGGCCACCTAGGATGATGCTAAACTGGGTTGTGTCTTAGTGTCACAACAATAAGGACCTGTACAGTCTCAGGAGTGCTGCAACTGTCAGTGATGCAAAGCCCATATACAAATCCTTCCTTCTTGGGTGCAGATCTCTGCCTGGTGCTAGGGAAGGTCTGGGCCCAGTTTTCAAGCACTGGTCTGCTGATAGCCTGGCCATCAAAACTGAGTCATGTCTAAATCTCATAGCTGCAGGGATCATCAGTGTCTCCAGAGGAGGACAGGTGTGCCCCAAGCCCATTCCAAGGCTGGAAATAATACAGGTCCAAACTGGAGTCTGCCTTATAGACACAGGGCTCCCTGCCTGATGCTGTGGCTGGGTCAGAGGCACCATTGGTGAGTTGTGTCCTGCATACAGGAACTTCAGATTTCTATCAGAGGCTGGGTTGCACCATGGTAGGGGTGGCACTGGGCTCTCAGACAAAGTCTATGCTAGCTTTTGTGCCCTGATCTCCATTCTGTCACCCAAAGTCAGAGTGAGAGGTGGTAGAAGTACTCAGCTGCTGGCTGATGTAGTACTAGTTGCTCAGTGCATAGGCTGTAGCCTGGCAATATATGCCCCAGGGCTTTGCCTAGCACTGAGTTTCACTGTGGCTGGCCTAGTACTGGGTTTTAAGTCTAAGGGCTGGACTTGTCTCTCCCTACTGTAAGTGTGAAGTATCTCTCTCCACAATGGGGTCTTTGTAGGTAGAGAGCTGATAAGGGCAACCCTTTCCTTCCTGCCTTCTTCAATGGATCTTTTCATTTGGTTATACTGAAAGCAGATACTATGGTCTTTCAAGTGATCTCATCTCTGGGGAAGGTTGTTTGGTGAGTGAGTAGTTGTTGAACTTGGTATGTCTTGGTGAGGATGATCACCTGAAGATCTGGGGCTCTTACTTAGCCACCTTCCTTCTCTCCTGTCTCCATTCTTTCTTCTTTTTTGGTCTGAGTAGGATATTAATTTTATGAGGTTCCCGTCTCTCTCTTGCTGATATCCAGTGTTCTCTAATCATCACTCACTCAAAATGCAGCCATACACTTGTTACTTTGACACTTGTTACTTTGTTTACTTTATGTGGAGGAGGAGGTGAGTGTTGGGAACCTGTATTCAGCTCTGTGGAATCCTGTTCTGGTCCTCTGAGGTCATCTGCTACTCCTGCAATGCATGTTATTAGGTGGCTCCTATTGGGCAAAGAAAGCCTCCTCAGACACTGGTGTT
The DNA here is from genome assembly GCA_007922755.1 of Pedetes capensis. Taxonomy (NCBI): domain Eukaryota; kingdom Metazoa; phylum Chordata; class Mammalia; order Rodentia; family Pedetidae; genus Pedetes; species Pedetes capensis. Next base: position 37,295 of record VMDO01007036.1, on the reverse strand, counting down.
AGCTCTGCTACTAGCAAGGGTGTCTGCCACTGGAGTACCCAGCACAAGTGGGGACCTGAAGCTCTTGCCCTCTGATTGGTCAGTGGTGGGGACCTAGATGCTGCAACAGAAGAAGCACTGCTGAGAACAATAGCCCCTCTCTGCGGCCCTCAAACCCAGCTCTAATAGCAGTGTACAGTCAGACCAGGGGTGGGAGTGGGCAGCAGTGGAAACGGCATTGGTGCTGTGGAACCAAGAGCCATTGTGTTCCTCCTCTCTGCCCCTTCAGGGACAGTGATCAGTGTGGCCACCAAAATAGCCAGACACAGCTTCCCTTCCCTCCCAGGCATGTGTGTGTGTGGTTACAGAAGAGCCATGGAGTTGATCAAGCTCCTTCACATCCTGGGTCTCAGAGAGTAAGGGTCCTGATCTCTGTGTAAATAGCCAAAGCAAATAAAATCAGCATACCAAAGAGATGCCTACACACCCATGTTTACTGCAGAACTGTTTTCCCAGTAGCTAAGATATGGAATCAGGCTAGATGGTCATCAACAAATAAATGACTAAAGAAAATATAGTATACATACACAATGGAGTTTTATTCAGCCATAAAGAAGAAGGAAATATTGTTATTTGTAGCAAAATAGATAGAATGGAGGACATTATGTTACATGAAATAAGCCAGACCCAGAAAGACAAATAACTCATGTTCTCTCTCATATGTGGAAACTTTAAAAAATTCACCCAAATGTAGAATCTTAAAAACATTGGGAAAAGAAAAAATTTAATCTGTGGCAAGGAGAAAAAAGGAAATAGTAAATCTTAGAATGTCAGTTAATGAAATAGAAAAGAGAAAAACTATGGACTAAAACCAATGAAACCAAAGTTGGTCCTTTGGAAAAATCAACAAAACTGAAAATTCTTTCGCTAAACTGATGAAAGAAAAAAAACAAAACAGACTCATGTTACCACAATCAGAAATGAAGACATTATTATCAACCTTACAGAAAAATATTGAGAGAATACTATGAAAAATTGTACACCAAAAAGTTAGACAATTTAACTGAAATAGGCAAATTCCTTGAAATACAGAAATAAAAAGAAACAGAATGTTTTAATATATGTTCACTAAACAAAGAAACTGATATAGTCATTAAAATCTTCCCCCCAATAGGTAAGCCCAGGTTCACAGCCATATTCTATCAAATCTTTAAATAATTAATATATATACTCCTGAAACTATGTAATAACATGGAAAGGGAAGGAAGTCATTCTATGAAGCCTGTATCACTTTGACATCAAAACCAGGTAAGGGCACAACAACAACAAAAAAGTATAGACCAATTTGTCCCATGAACATTGAGGCAAAAATCCTCAATAAAATATTTGTAAACTGAATACAGAACCACATAAAAAGATCATACACCACAACCAAGTGGGCTTTATTCCACAGATGCAAGGCTGGTTCAACCTATGCAAATCAATAAATGTAATGCAACACCTCAATAGACTCAGTGACAGAAATCACATAATCAAATGAATGGATGCAGAACAAGTCTTTGACAAAGTTCAACATCCCTTTGTGATAAAAGTCCAATAGAAACTAAGAATGAAGGAATATATTTTAATATCACAAAGGCTATATATAACAAACATACAGCCAACATTATACTAAATGGGGAAAAACTGAAAGCATTCCCTCTAAAATCAAGAACAAGGATGTCCACTTGCCCCACTCTTTCAATATACTTACTGAAGTCTTGGCAAGAGAAAGAAAAGGGATACAAATAGAGAATAATGAGGTCAAATTATTCCTATTTGCAGATAACATGATCCTATACTTAAAAGACCCTAATGCCTCAACTAGAAAATTTTTAGAGCTAATTAGATCCTTCAGCAAAGTAGCAGGATACAAATTAACATTCAAAAATCAATAGCATTCCTATGTGCCAATAACAAACCAGAGAAATCAAAACAACAATCCTATAACAATAGCCCACCAAAATATTACATATTTAGGAATTTATCTAACCAAAGATCCTAAAGTCCTTTACAATGAAAACCTTAAAACACTAAAGAAAGAAATTAATGGTAAATTCTACTTTTAAACAACTAATAACAATTCCTAAAACACTCTTCCAAAAATAAAATAAGAAACAATTTCAACTCATTAAATGAGACTAATATTAGTCTGATATGAAAATAAGACAAATCATAGACTAATGCTAAACATCTCTTATGAATATAGGCAAAAAAATTCTTAATGAAATACTAGCCTATCAAACTTAGTAACATTTAAAAAGAATAATACACCATGACCAAGTGGGATTTATCCAAAGAATACAAAGTTGGTTTATCATCTGAAAAATCAATTGCAACAGACACTTAGAATGAAGGACAAAAACCACATGATCATCTCCATAGGCACAGAAAAACCATTTAACATAATCTAGCACCATTTTGTGAAAAAATCAGGTTACACATAACTTTTTAAGCTGAAAATTTATCAACAAAAATTCATAGGTTATATCATACTTTATGATGGCACTGATGCTTTCCACATAAGATCAGAAATAAGACAAGGACATCCAGTCTTCCTATATCTATTCATGATCATATTGGAGATTTTAGGAGGGCAAGTAGGCCAAATCAATTGGGAAGGAAGAAACAACTATCTCCATTTACAGAGGACATGACCTAGTGCATAGAAAATATGGATAATATGCTAAAATGCCTTTAGAATTAATAAATGGAGTTAGTAAGGGTTCAGGGTACATGTCAATATACAAACATCAATGGAATATCTATATATCAACAATGAACACTGTAATGATACTAATGAGCATTTACAATAACATCAAGAAGCATACTTAGGAGCAAATATAATCAAGAAGGTGCAAAGTCTATACACTGAAGTTAGGAAAATATTGCTAAAGAGAAATTCAAGAACACTTAAATAGAAATCATCCCATGTGACTTTTGCATGGATCCAAAGTTTTAATATAGTTAACTGACAGTATTCCTCAAATGGATCTACAGATTACAGGTTTAACTGTCCATCTGGCTTTTGCAGAAACTGAAAAGGTGATTTTAAAATTCATATGGAAACATAACTCAGACTGGCCAAAACAATATTGAGAAACAAGGAGATTCACATTTTGTAATATCAATGCTTACTACAAAAGTACAGTAATTAAACAGTATGGCACTAGCATAAATATATACCAATGGATTATAATTAAATGAGTCCAGAAATAAGCCGTCACATTTAAGATCAACAAAGTTGCAACCAGGGTATAAGATAATTTATTGTGGGAAAGAACAATGTTGGGAAAACTGGATATCTGTGTGCAAAGTGATGAAGATGGATCCATTCTTTATGCCAAACCCAGAAATTAACTTTGAGGGACTCGTAGACCTAAATCTGAGAACTAAATGTATAAAAACTATTTGAAGAAAAAGAGGAGTGAATATGAGTGCTCTTGGGTTAAGTAAACCTCTGAGACAGACTCCAGAAAGCACAAGTCACAAAAGAAAAAACTGAGAAGTTGGACTATAATGTTAAAAATCAGGAGTGGGATGTTAGGTCCTGCTCCCTACTCTATCTTAGTCTGGAAGTTCAGCTGAAACCTGTCCACTATGAATGACCCTGCTGGTATCTGAGACACCAGTGGCATAGCTTTCAGCCTCATAGCAACATGCAAACCCTCATAGTACAGCAAACTGACAGACATGTGAGAGTCTCTAGCCATAGGCTTTTTTATTTTTATTTTTACTGTCAGGGCCTCTCTTTTTCCCCTGATAATATTATTTTAGTCTGCAGCTGTGCCACCATGGTGTCCAATACCATCAGATCACGGAAACTAAGCAGGGTCAGGCCTGGTTAGTACTTGGATGGGAGACCACCTGGGAACACCAGGTGCTGCAGGCTTGGGAGGAGGACCTGGCATCCCACTCCCAGAAAACAATCATCAGCCACTGAAAACCCTATCAATAGCTGAGAAGCACTAATAATACTGTTTCTCCTGTTGTATGTAGGGTCACTACGAGTCAGACACTGACTTGATGGCACCTAACAATCTTATTTTATTAGTAATTTTAGTATACAACTTAATGGGTCTCATTATGACATTTCCATACATGCATTTCATTGTATGTTACTCAGGTTCATCTTCCCCATTACTCTCTCAAGACCCCTCTTTGCCTTCCTCTCCTTCCCCACCAATGGGGGTCTTGTTTGTATATATGTCTATCTATCTATAAACTCATTTTTCCTTAAGGGAAAAATATGTGATATTTCCTTTCCTTTCTCCCATTTCTTTTCTTTTACCCTCTCCTCCTTTTCTTTAGTCTGTTTTCTTTCCATACATAGGGCCTACAGCTGTACCACTCCGGTGTCAATCTCATCAGATTTCAGAAGCTAAGCAGGGCCTGGTTAGTCCTTGGGTGGAAGACCACCCAGGAATACCAGGCACTATAAACTTGGGAGGAGGACCCAGCAGCCAATTCCTGGAACAATTGGCCACTGAAAACCCTATGAGTTGCAGAGAAGCACTGACAATAGTGCCAGGCATGGCACAGTGTTGCCTAGCACATTTTGTCTGTTGTTTATAGGGTCAGTATGAGTTGGACCTGACTTGACAAGAACTACCACCACCACCACCACATAGGGCCATGGGCCTTTTTATTAGGGTGCCTTCAGTTCCTTTGGTTGGTGATAAAGCTTGAGCAGTTCAGATAACTACACAGTCTTCTTATATCTGATCTTTACTTAAATTTTGTATATGTGTTTATAGCCAATGATAATTAGAAGTTACCTACCTCGGTTCTATATTATAAGCATAAACAAACGTGGAAATCAAATATGACCAATCCTGATGATGAGAAAATTCAAAAGCATGACATGAGAATTCACTCCTGAAAAACTGAAGGTGAAAAAATTTGACCTCAGCAGAGAAAATGTGGTTGTTCAGGAGGAAACATAAATATCTTCAGATATATGAAAGGCCTGTGTATGGAGGTGAAGTTGAACGTTCATACATGAACTCAGAAAATAATGTTGTTGTTGTTAGGTGCCGTCGAGTTGGTATCCGACTCATAGCGATCCTCATAGGGTTTTCAATGGCTGACTGTTTCGGGATTGCCTTGGGAGTGGATTGTCAGGTCCTTCTCCCATTTTTGTGGTGCTGGGAATTGAACTTGGGACCTCAGAGACTGTAGCGCAGCACTGTACCAACTGAGCTAAATCTCAGCTCCAGAAAATAATGGGTAGTATTAATTGTTAAAAGATCTAAGGTGTCCTGCGAGACAAGAAATTTCCGTTTTGCAGGTAATGAAGCATGGCCTGAATTTTCTCTTATCAGAACACCACAGATGAGTTCATCATTGAATATATGGTAGAATGATCATACTTCCTGGTTGGCTCATGATGGGAGCTGTTTACTCTTTATTCTGGGTATGATTATTCATAGGTCCCCTTTTACTTCCACAAGTGCTTCAGTATATGATACAGCCATTTAGAATAGTGATTTCTCACCTCTAGTCAAATTTTACATTAACTTTAATCTGTAAAGCTTTTTTTTTGTAAAACAGTATTTACTTACAAGAGAAAAAATGACCAACTATCAAATACACATGCTAAATAAAAGACAAAACATGGTTAGCTTGTCAACTCTGATACTTTCTAAAATTGAGATAGTCACATTCCTATTTTTAATAGCTTGAAGTGAGATCTACACATAATACACTTCAACAATTCTAATAAAAAAATTCAGTGTGACCAACCCTAGTATTTCCTTCTTCCTAAAAAGTTCTCTCATGCCCTATTGTAGTTAAGGTCTCACTTCCAACTCCGGCAACAAATGGGTTGCTACTTTCTGATACTGGTTTTGCCTCTCCTAGTGTTTCACATAAATTCAACCTAATAGTATTTGTGTGTCTGGATTTTTTCCACTTAGCATTTGGTACTGAGATTTATCCATGTTGTTAAAGCTAACATGGTTTTTCAGTGTGGATGAGATGTATTCTATGTGTATGGTGTAATGTGTTTTTTCATAATATTGTCAAACCAGAAACAACTCATGAGGAATGCATAAAGGCATTTTCACATGTTTTGTGTTAATTTTCTCTTCTCATGGATAAATAACTAGAGGGGAATTTCTGGGTTATGTGATAACTATAAGTTTTAATTGTATAAGAAACTATAAAGTGTTTTTCCAAAACATGCCAGTTTGAACTCTCATAGTAAGGTATGAAAGTTCTAATTCCTCCACATACTTATCAATATTACATAGTCAATCTTTAATTTTAGCCGATCTAGATCCAAATTGCTACAAATAAAAAGGAGCCATTACAACAAATACCAATAAAATTCATAGGACCATGAGAGAATACTATGAGAACTTGTATTCCCCCAAAATAGAAAATACAGAAAAAATAAATTCCTTAGCACATATGATCTACCATAATTAAATCAAGAAGATCTAAATAATTTTGTAGTAGTCTCCCCTAAAATAAAAGCCCGGGACCCAGCAGATTCACACCTGAACTCTACCAAGCCTTTAAAGAAGAACTAACATCTCTGATCCTCAAACTGTTCCATAAAATAGAAAGGGAAAAGAATACTTCCAAACTCATTCTATGAAGTCCTTATCACCCTGATACCAAAACCAGGTAAGGACACAACAGATAAAAAGAAAATTATAGACCAATTTCTCTGAAAAACATAGATGCAAAAATCCTCAATAAAATACTTGTGAACTGAATAACCTATAAACCTTTTAGAAAGAACTGATGCTGAGGCTGGGTGCTGTAGTGCACACCTGTAATTCCAGGGACTTGGGCAGCTGAGGCATGAGGATCACAGTTTCAAGGCCAAAGGCAGCTTGTGCAACTTAGTCTCCGTCTCAAAACAAAATATAAAACAAGATGGTGGGGGGTGGTTGGAGGTGCAGCTCAGTGGGAGAGCACATGCCTAGCATGTGTGAGACCCTGGGTTCAACCCCCTAGTACTAAAAAACACCAAAGCTGATGCATAGACATTGCCCCACACCATATAAAATGAGAATCTTGATGATGAGATGCAGGCATCAGTCATGTAAAAACCTTCCCAGGTGATCAACATGTGCAACAATTAGAATCCCTTGCTTGGTTTATCTTTCCTTCCACTCCAATCTTAACTGAATCCTATTATTCTATCTTATGACATATGCTGTACTCAACAAAGAGAAAGAAGAACTCTGCTACAGTTATACACATGAGGGCATAAAATATCTGAAACATAAATTGTCATGTGTTCCTATTTACATGCTTTTATTTTTTAAAAAGTCCTTTCTCACCCCCCCAATCAGATGACATTTTTCAGTGTATGTATTTTTTTAACAAGTGGAAAACAGATAAAGCTTTCATTTAACATAAAGCTTTTATTTTCATTTGGAAAACCTGAGTTCATGAAGATTTCTAAACTACACTTATACTCTTCCTTTAATGAGATAATTATTTTGCCAAGTGTTGAGCTAAGAGGTTTTTCATGTGAGCAACATTGAATTAAACTGGTGCACAGTCACTATGGCAGTCATTTAGCTCCCTTATTAGTTTATTAGATTTGATCCTTGGAAATATTTTACCACTTAGCCATGAGCCCTTGAATTCACTTCAGTGCATCTAACCCTTATCAGCTGCTTGAAAAAAGTTTCACTGCTCACTTTGCCCATCAAATGACTGTAGGCTTCATGCTAAGAATGTATTTTTCTTTTGGTAATTCCTGGGAGAAAAAAATAAAACTTAAGTCAATTATTTCCACAGAGTTTTCATTTAAATGATGAAGATGCATGATGATGATTGGAAAACATGAGGTATAAATCTAAATCCTGATGTTTGTGTAACATGTAACACTCAGGAATATACTTTATGATGCCGATACCACTTCCTATATATTTTAAGAGAGGTACATTCCCTTTGTTTTATCATGAAACATATTAGAAAGTGCAGATTGAAAGTACTGGATTTATTTAAAAAAAAAAAAACGAATTGTGCCTAGTTCCCTAACACCCAGGAATCATTGTTCTTTAAAATGGAATCTTGATAAAGGAGATATTTTCAGTATTTCAACCCAAAATTTGGCTTGAAGGACGGGTAACTCAGTACAGAGAAATCAACTGTTTTCAGTTGTTGTTCCTGCTATCAGATATGGTGGGCAGCTGCCATTCCTCATTCTTTTCTCTCTGTGTGCTAGTGTACCTCATCTGCCCCAGAACTCAGAAAATACAAGCAGCCTGGAAACCTTACATATAATTATGTAATGAAATGGAACAAAATTAGTCACAGAAACTATTGGCTGTAAATAATAAACTCATTTAGAGAAGGCGTTTCCTCCATATTTGTCTTTCAGGTGGCTCACCTAATGACAAAGTGGATCTTTCCCTGTAAAAAAAAAACACTGGATAACTGTGAAACAGGGTGAAGTAAGTTATATCCACACTACAATTCTTTCTTGATGTTTGGTTCAAATCAGTTGCTGAAACTTTTGTGCTTGATAGATTGAAGGCAGGTATTGGTGGAAGAGCAGAATTTGCATGATAGAAAGATCATGTATATTTATGATTATTTCTATTTTAATTGGTTGAATAATGTATCAGTGTGTTGATTTCAAGAATCTCTGGTAGAAAATCCAAGATATTTGTTCAGAAACCTCTGAAAAAAGAAATCCCCTTCCTTCTGGAGTAATAAATACCATTCTCATTTCCCACTGTTACCAATTTTCACAGTCTCTTCTCAGAATTTTCTCTGACACAGAAACACAGGTGAGGCATTTTTAATCTTTGGACATTTCCCTTTTCAGTCTTCCAACTAATATTTCTGTGTTTATGTATGCTTGTATATATGTATACATGTGTGTTATTTAGTAGCTTTGTTATTTGTGCCTCCATCTTATTCTGGAATGAATAAAAAGTGGCTTTTGAAGCCTTGGTACCATGGTGCACACCTATAATTGGAGCAACTCAGGAGGCTGAAGCAGAAAGATCATGAGTTTAAGACCAGAGGCATCCTGTGCAATTTAGTGAGACTCTGTCTCAAAATAAGGAAGGGGACTAGGGGTGGAGCTCAATGAGCTAGCATGCAGAAGACCCTGGGTTCAATCCCTCAAGTAAAAAAAAAAAAAAAAGGATGCTTTTGAGACTATAGAAAATTATCAAAATTAAAGTTAGCAATGGTAATGAGAGAAAAAAATAAGGACATAGATTGGAATGTCCAGTGATTACAATATGCGTAAACCAATAACTTAGGTTAACGACTGACCTATTAATTCAACTCTAAGGAGCCAAGTAAAATAGAACTCATTAGTTTTGCAATTCACAGGGACCATCAGATGAAATCAAGGTAATTTTTCAGGTTATTCACAGTTAATCTCAGTGCTGAGACCAGTCCATCTTCCGCCTCGCCCTCTTGAGATTTTAAAAAAGTGGATATGGTTCAATCTAATAAATAATGGTCTTAGGACATTATATCTGTACATAAATCTATTTTCCTTACTGATAAACCAACAGTCTTTTTGGAGGGGTTAGAGGATTATCAATTTATAGTGTGGTTGTTGATATTGCTAATAATAGTTCAACATATTTTAATGATTCTGTTGATTATTATTCATGTATCAATGTATAAATTAAATGACCAATGTGTAGAGATTGAGAAAAGCTCAAATACCCTTGAATATGTGAAGGCTTTGGATTAGCGGAGTTCTTTTCATGCTTTTCATATATTAAATATATGGGGGGGAATATGAACACTCTCTAAAATTGTTTTTAAGTTTCAGTTTACATCATGCTTAGAACATTTAGGTCAGATCCCCTTCCCAAAATAATAAAAGGCAATGCCAGTAGGATTTCCTGACAGCTATAGATTGAGAAAGAAAGTAGTTTAGAATGATTCCATTTCTTTTTATTTGTTTAAGATGTTCTCTCTATGTATCCCAGGCTACCCTTAAACTCACCATCCTCCTGCCTCAGCCTCCTGTGTGCTGGGATTACAAATGTGCACTACCACACCCAGCCACTCAAAATTGTTGACCTGAGCAACAAGGGTGGATTTGCTATAATGAAGATATGCAAGACAATGGGGAGTGGGAGGGTGGGAGGGAGTTTGGAGGGACAAAAGAAAGTCAATTTAGGATAAATTAAGTTTAATATGTCTTTGTGACCTCCAAGTGGAAAATCTGAGGGGGTAGTTGTCTATAAGAATATGGAATTTAGGGGAGCAATCTGATTAGAAATTATAAATATGAGTCCTAAGGTATGTCTAAATAATCTTTAAAGCCCCAGATTAATTAAGTGTGGTGTAACATGGGGAAAGGGAGAGATCCAAGTTCTGAAATCTAAGTTATTTCATTTTTAGGTTATAAAAATGAAGAGAAAGCAGCCAATGAGATTGAGTAATGACTACTGATGCAGCTGCCAGTAAAGATATCTTGGAAACCAAGTGTTGAAGTTATTTCAGGGAGGAGTAAGCAATGAATTGTGCCAAATATATCTGAAATGGCAAGGAAGAGGAGAGCTGAGAATTAACCATTAGATTTTGCAAAGGTCACCTGTGATACTGGCAAAAATAAAAAAAGGTGGAGAGGAGGGATTCAGGATGGAGAGAAGTTAGGATAACATAAGAGGGAAAAAAGCGGAAGTAGTAAATAACAGCTTTGCAGGGTATTACATCATAGAGGGGAGCAGAAATACGGAGTTACAGCTGAACTAGGAAATGAAACCAAGGGAAGAAAATGTAAGATGAGAAGTCTCAGCATATTTATATGTGGATAAGAATGTTCTTGTAGAGAGACAAGTGATTGAGCAGGAGTTTTTGGAGGATTTTCTTAAGTGTGAGGGGATGGGTTCTAGTGCTGGTGCCAAGTCACCTAGTATTAAGGGAAGAAAAGGAACTGGTAGGTAATAGTTGTGGCAAAATGGGAAACTTAAGTCATCAACTGAGGGTGGAGATTGAGGGGGAGCTGTCACATGTTTGTGGATACAGGAGAATGTATATGATAGTGTGACTGCAAGGTTCCCTTGCTGTTGTTAGGTGCCCTCCAGTCCGTATCTGAGAATCATAGCAACCCTGCCTACAACAGGCGAAACACTATTGTCAGTGCTTCTCTGCTATTCATAGGGTTTTCAATAGCGGATTGATTTTGGGGAGTGGGTTGCTGGGTCCTTCTCCCAAGCCTACAGCACCTGGTGTTCCCAGGTGGTCTCCCATCCAGGTACTAACCAGGCCTGACCCTGCTTAGCTTCCAAGATCTGATGGGATTGGATGCCACAGGGCTATGGCTACAGGCACAAGGTTCCCTTAGAGACTCTATTCAAATTAATATTCCCAAATTTCAATTGGAACTTGTCAGGGTCTTTGAGTACCTTACTCTAGCCATGTTGGCTGTTTGGCTGGAACTTTTATGTATAGATTTATTATACTTAGGTCTATCAGCTTAAAAAAAAAAAACCCAGAAGTGATGTATTTCATAGTGTGCTTTACATGGCATCAACTTTTATCCATTCAATAGGTAATAGTGTGAGACTCCATGGTTAGAAAAGCAGATATGGCTCTTGCCTTCAGGGCATGTCCCATGTGAAATAAATATGTATAGGTGGAAAAGTGGCAAGCTCAGATGACATAGGACTGGCATGCTGAAAGGCAGGGACAATCAAATTAGACTAGAAAATGAACTACTGTTTTAAAACTGTCATGTATAGGTACAAAGAAATTATATGAGATACCATTATTTCCAATAATTTAAGTCAGAGGCCTCAATATTTTGGCCTCAGAGCTCTTGAAATATTTCTGAGATTCCTTCAGAACATGTGTGATGAAGACTATGTCTACTGATATTTACATATTAGAAATTAAAGTCAATAAAGTTATTTCATTTTAAAATAAAAATAAACCCATTATATATTATTCATGTTCATAGAACCAACATACTTATGAAATACAGCCATATTTCCCAAATTAATAAATGTTTAGTACCAAGAGTAACTTTTTTTTTTTTTTAACAAATCTCTTAGATGTAGCTTGATTGTCTTCTGTGCTTCTCCATTTCATCTGCTGTGATCACTTGTATCTCAAAGCCTCCAAAAACTCCACGGGGAATGAGAGCAAATAAGGCAAAAATCAACTTAGCATTATTATAAAAATACAATGGTAAACTCAAAGGGCCTTGGAGGCCCTACTGGTCTCTGGAGAACTTTGACGATGGCCACCTTCAGCAATAGCTAATTGAAAGGTGAATCAAACATAGTCATTGGCTGTAACAGTAGCTTGTAAGTGCATAGGAAAACAAAATTGGCCAACAGTTTAATTGAAGTAAAAAACCATTGATTGCTAACTTGTTTCTGGTTTTGATTTTATTTTTCCTTTCTTTTAACTTTGTGTGTTAAAAGCATAGAATTGATAAAATTTAAGCTATCCTAGCTACTTGGGAGACTGAGGCAGCAGGATAATATTTAAGGCCAGAGGCAGCCTGTGTAACTTAGTAAGACCTTGTCTGTAAATAAAAAAAGTATAAATGGGCTGGAGGTACAGCCTAATGGTAGGTCACCTACAAAATATGTGCCAGGCTTTGAGTTCAATCCGAGTACCATAAAAATAAATAAATAAATAAATACAAATAAGGGAGTCACTTCAATTCTTCATTCTGTAACTTTGGAAGCTGAGGTCCAAAACAATGAAAATTTGTGATCTTAATAATGGTTAGGGATAGCTATGTTTTAAAATAAAAATGGAAATCTACCAAATTGACTTGCCAAAACAATTACCTATAATTGTATAAAATTTGGTACTTCAAAGAAAATAATTTAGCACCCAGATTTGATAAACTAGTTATGCTGAAACAATTCTAATTGTTTCATCAAACCATACTATTTATCATCCAGGATCACTTGCTTAGAGATGAGTTCTAGAAGGCGTTAAGATGGTGTTCTTGGATTTTCTTTTTAATTTCAAATCCCTTTAAATCATGATGACATTATGGAATATTAGTCACTTGCTTCAAGAACATCAATCGTGAGGAGTCCAGGGTAAAATGGCGGATTAGAAGCAGCTTCCATGTGATGTGGTGAAACAAAGGAGGCAAGATCAGGAAGAACAAACTACATCCCAAAGAGAAACACTGGAAAGGCACAGAAATCACAAAGGAGGTAGTGGGACATGTCATAGCTCCTTGGTGGCAGGGAGGAGAAACAGAAACCATATCTGGAAGGTAAGCCAGACATCCCTGGCCTTTGTAAAGAGATTGGCAGTGAACAAGGACAAACCACAAAACAGGGAGTCTGGGAATGCCTTGCCACAGCACCTGGTGGTGGGACAGAAGTATAGGGCAATTGTAGGACTGTGAGAGAGCCATATGCAGTCATGCTAAAAAAAATAAAAAAAAGTAAAGCAACAAAACAAAACTAGCTGAGTGACCTGACCAAGCACCAATGAAACCATCACGGTGAGCCACAGCTCCTGGGCAAACTACCAGCCACAGCTGGTGAACCAGCATGTGTGAAAGCAACTTGGCAAACAGCTTGTTGAGCCACAGTTCATACCCAGCACTGGCATAAACAGGTTGGCATGCTGCAGCTCCCAGGCAGGTGACTGAGCTATACCTGATGACTAGCACCTGTGTAAATGGCTTGGTGTGCTGTAGATCCTGGACAGAAAACCAAGCCATGGCTGGGTACCCTATACATGCTAAAAAGCTGGATAAATATGCTAGGCAACTGAGTCACAAATAGGACTCGGTTCATCACATCTAGAGGCTCTGTGACTTGGGATCTCATGGTACCTGGGCTCCCTTTCCCCTCCCTAGTGTAGACAGAAAGAACAATCTAGGCAACTGAGCTGCTTATAGCATCATGGTCCTGGGCAATGCAACTAGCCAGAGACCTTGACAGATTATAATCTAGACAGGTCCACAGAAAAGCTACTCTAATACTCGTTTCTTTTCTGTTTGTTTTCTGTTTTATTACAAACAAGGTTTAATGTTTTTAGTTGTTACCCAGGTTCTTTAACTGATTTTATTCATGAACTTTTTTCTTTATTTTGCAACAAACTATTTAAAACCCCTTGCTCTCTTGTCCCTCTTTACCTAAAAATTCTCTCTGTTCTTCTTCTTATTCCCTTCTGATTTAACCCAATGTCTTATTTCTTCTTCCCTTTTCTCTGTTCCATTCCATCATTTTATTTATTTATAACCTTTACCTCCACCTGTAGTGGTTTTTGTAACTCACACTACATTATTTTGACTTTCTTCCTTCCTAAGTTATTATATTATAGTAATTGGCCCAAATAAATTTTAACTATACAGTAAGTATATAACTTGTTTGGCTAGGTGATTCTACCGTAACAATCCTTATTTTCCAATTTCTGATGGGGCTTTGAGGACTGAGCCCTCAAAAGAAGGCTTCTAACAAAGAAGACTCCCAAATAAATCCTGAAAAAACTCTCACCCATCAGATGCACAAAACAAAGAAATATAAGAAACATGAAAGAAATACTATGACTCCTGAAAGATCATTACTCACCAACGAAGAAAGCCAAAGATACTGAAACAGGTGAAATGCTGGACAAAGAATTCAAAAAAGTCAAATTGTAAAAATTCTTAATGATGACAAAGAAGAGAGAAATAAGCAAATGAATGCAGTCAGAACCCATGTTCTGAATGAGAAATTCAGCAAGGTAATTGAGATTATGAAAACAGAACTCCACAAATGGAAATTTTGGAAATGAAAAACTCAATAAATCAAATAAAAAACACAGTGGAAAACATGAGTAGAAAGAAAAGGAGAAGAAAGAATATCAGGGATGGAAGACAAGGTTGACAAAATACTACATTAAGATATCAACAAATAAAAGAAAGAAAGGAACATGACCACAATTTCCATGACTCTAAGAATTCAGAGGGTAGAAGGAGTTGAGATTAAAACCAAAGGCATGTTGTTGTTGTTGTTAGGTGCCGTCGAGTCGGTATCCGACTCATAGCGACCCTCATAGGGTTTTCAATGGCTGAGTGCTTCGGGATTGCCTTGGGAGTGGGTTGCCAGGCCCTTCTCCCATTTTTGCGGTGCTGGGAATTGAACTCGGGACCTCAGAGACTGCAGCACAGCGCTCTACCCACTGAGCTAAATCCCAGCCCCTAAAAACCAAAGGCATAGAAAATCTATTCAATGAAATAATAGCATATTACTTCCAAAAGCTAGGGGAAGAAATGGACATCCAAACACAAGAGGTATGTAGAACCCCAAACAGATATGACCAGAAATGACCCTCTCTGCATCACATTATTGTTAAAATGCTAAGACTACAAAAAGGAAAACAGTCAACAAAATTACAAGAAATGCCAAATTCTCAATAACAACCCTAAATGTAAATGTTCTTAATGTTCCTATTATAAGATACAGACTAGCTGACTGGATTGAAAAACAATATCTAATTGTCTGCTGTATCCAGGAAATATCTCACTGGAAAAGATTCACACAGACTGCAAATGAAAGGATGGAAATGATCTTCAGCATGTGTAAGCTGAAAAAAGGCAACCATCACAATATTTATATCCAATAGACTTCAGCCCAAAATTAGACAGTCACTACTTATTAATAAAAGGAACAATCATTAAGAAGATACAACAATTGTAAACATATGTACACCATACATTTGGTACAACTCATTTCTTAAATACTGGACGTATAGGACACATTGGACCAAACCCAACACTAAGTGTGACTTCAGTAACATATGGTCATCACAGATCATTCAAACAACAAAATCAACAAAGAAATCTCCAGTAAATAGCATCATACTTCAAATAGACTTAACAGTTACAGAATATTTCAGCATATAGCTATAGAATACACATTTCCTGCAGCAGCACACAGAACTTTTTCTAAAATAGATCAAATTTTAGGTCATAAGGCAATTTTGCCTCTGATACCAAAACCAGATAAACATACAACAAAAGAAAACTATAGAGCAATTTCCCCTAATGAACATAGATGCAAGAATCCCTAATAAGATATTTACAAACTGAATTCTGCAGCACTTAAAAAGATCCTACATGACCATCAAGTGAGTTCCATCCCAGAGATGCAAGGATGGTTCAACATACTTAAGTCAATAAATAGGCAATATTATAATAAATGGAAAAGAAACTGAAAACATTTCCTCTAAAAGGGTATCCACTTTTTCTACTCATTTAATATAGTGATGGAAGTCTTAGCTAGAGCAATAAGAGGAAAAAAACCAACAAAATGTATCCAAACAGGGAAGGAAGAAATCAAATTATCTCTATTCGCAGACAGTATGATCCTACACTTAGAAGATCCTGAAGATTTGACCAGAAACTCTTAGACCTGATAAACACATTCAGAAAAGTAGCAGGACACTAAATCAATATTTAAAAATCAGTAGCATTTCTATCAATAATGAACATGCTGAGAAAGAAAAAAATTCCCATTCACAATAACCTCATGTATAAGATCATAGTGGAATAAAAGTAGAAATCAATAGTGACAGAAGCAACAAAAACTATACAAATACATAGAGACTGAACAACACACTCCTGCATGATCTGTGGGTCACTGAAGAAACCAGGGAGAAAACTAAAAATTCCCAGAATTAAATGATATGAAAACACAAAACACAGTCACCAGCACTTTGGGCTATAGTGGAGGTGGTTCTATAAGGGAAGTTTGTAGCTATGAGTACATACACTGAAAAATCAGAGAGCTCTCAAAGTTATAACTTAATGATGCATACTAGGGCATTAGAAAAACAAGAGCAAACCAGACCCAAAATTAGTAGATTCAAAGAAATAATAGGATCAGAGTGGAAATAATGAAATAGACTAAAAGAGCAATACAAAGAATCAATGAAACAGAAAGTTGGTTCATTGAAAAGATAAACAAGATTGACAAAAGAAAGAGAGATCCAAACCAATAAAACTAGAGACAAAAAAAAAAAGGATCATTGTAACAGATACCAAAGAAATAGGATATTTAAGGAGTACATTGAGAAGTTATATTAAAAAAGGAAAATTTAGAAGAAATCGATAAATTCCTTAACACATATGACCTACCAAACTTAATGAAGAGTGAGAACTTTAAAACAAGACGGAATTTATGAAGAAACAAGATGGAAAAACCTTTGTGTATGGATTAGAATTAATATTGTAAAAATGACTCCATTACTGAAAGCAATCTACAGATTCAGTGCAATGCCTATCAAAATCCCAGTGGCATTCTTCACAGAACTATAAAACAACAATCCTAAAATTCATATGGAATCACAAAAGACCCCATCTAGCCAAAGCAACCCTGAATAGAAAGAGCAATATAGGAGGCATCATAATATGTGACATCAAATTATACTACAGGGTTATGTTGTTGTTGTTATTGTTGTTAGGTGCTGTCGAGTCAGTATCCGACTCATAGTGACCCTCTGTACAATGGGGAAACACTATGTCAGTGCTTCTTTGCTGTTCATAGGGTTTTCAATGGCAGATTGATTTTTGGGAGGGGGTTGCCAGGTCCTTCTCCCAAGCCTACAGCTTCTGGTGTTCCCAGGCGGTCTCCCATCCAAGTACTAACCAGGCCAGACCCTGCTTAGCTTCCGAGATCTGATGGGATCGGATGCCACAGGGCTACAGCTGCAGGCTCAGGGTTATAATAACAAAAAAATCTTGGTACTGGCACAAAATCAGACATGAAGACCAATGGAAAAGAATAGAAGCCACAGCCATCTGATTTTTTACAAAAGTGCCAAAAACATACATTATGGACAAGACAGCCTCTTCACTAAACAGTGGTTGGAATACTTGATATCCACAAGTAAAGGAATGAAACTAGATCCCTATCTCTCATCCTGGACAAAAATCAATTCAAATTGGCTCAAAAATTAATGTAAAATGGAAACCTTGAAACTACCAGAGGAAAACATACATAAAACCCTTTAAAAATAAGCATAGGAAAGAATTCTCTTAAAAGGATCCCAAAGGCTTGAGAATTGACAAATTGGGATTGCATAAAATTAAAAAAAATCTGCACACCAAAGGAAGCAATCAATAGAGTAAAGAAAGAACCCACAGAATGGGAGATGATCTTTCCAAACCATACATCTGACAGGGGATTAATATCTAGAATATATAAGAAACTCAAAAATTAAATACCACCCCCACACAAATAATCTATTCAATAAGTAGGCAGTTGAACTGAACATTGCTCAAAAGAAGTATGAATGGCCAAAAAAATATGAAAAAGTGTTTAACATCCTTAGCCATCAGTGAAATGCAAACTGAAACTACCCTGAGATTCCAGTCTCACCCCAGTCAGAATTGCTAGCATCAACAAAACAAACAATAAATGCTGGCAAGGACGTGGGGGAAAAGGAACATTTATACACTGCTGATGGGACTATAAATTAGTACAGCCATTATCAAAATCAGCATGGAGGTTCCTCAAAAAACTAAAAATAGATGTACCATATGACCCAACTGTGCCTCTCCTAGGTACATACCCAAAGGAATCTAAGTCATCATACCATAGGGACACCTGCACTTCCATGTTTATTGCAGCATAGTTCACAATAGTCATAGAATCAGTTTACAGGTCAATCAACAGAGGAATGGATTAAAAATGTGAACATATATATGAATTTTATTTACCCATGAAGAAAAATAAAACTGTCATTTTCAGGAAAGTAGATGGAACTGGAGGTCATTACTTTAAGTGAAGTGTGCCAGAATCATAAAGACAAATACCACATGTTCTCTCTCATATGCAGAAGCTAGATCAATTTAGAAAGAAAAATGCATAGGTATGTAAGATTGGAAAGTATAAGGGGATATATGTGGAGGGGGGAGGGAATATCAGGAGGGGTGGGAGCACTGAGGGGGTAATAAAACAGTGAATAAGAGCAAAGTACATGATATGCTTGTATGGGAATACTATAATGAAACTCATTATACTGGATACTAAATTTTTAAAAATATCAAAGGCAAAGAGGAAGTAAAAGAAAGGGAAAAGACCAGAAAACCATTATATAGTTTATAAGTTCCTAAACCCATTTTTTTCATTTTTTTTTTGCTAATAACATGAACTTGTTTTATTTAAAGATATGGATATTTGGGTGTGTTTTTAAATACATTTTATAAGAGCAATTCAAAATTTATTTTTATTAGTAATATTTAATGTACAACTTAGTGGGTTTCATTATGACATTTCCATATAGGCATTTTATTGTATATTGCTCATGTTACTTCCCTTTTACCCTCTTGTGACCCTCCTCCCCTATTCCTACTCCCCCAATGGTCTCCTTTCTGCTTGCATGTGTTTTTGTGAGAATATTCATATATGTGCATCCTGATTTTGACATAAATCCAAACTTTTTTCTATAGTGATCCACCTTTTTACATTCCCAGCAGTATTAGATGAGTGATCTAGTCCATTTACATTATTGATAGCCTTTGGTATTATTACTATTTTTTAATTTTAGCTATTTTAGTAGGTTTTATTTTTTCTATATTCCCCTTTTTTCCAACATACTAATAAAATTGTGCTGTTTACATTGAGATTGACCTCTCCCCCTTCATCTGTCCTTATTGACCCTCATCCCCCTCCTGTCTTCTCCAATCTTCACTTCCTTCTGCTAGATACCTCCTTATTTCTTTCCACTCCTTAAATTGTCCCTTCTACACTGTTTAATTGTGCTTTTTATTATGTTTCAATTTATGTATAGGATTTTTCCCTTTAAGTTTGATTCAGCACACACATATGAGCAAGAACATATGCTACTTCTCATTTTGGGCTTGTGTTCATTCACTTAAGATGATGTTCTCTATTTCTATCCATTTTGCTACAAATGACATTATTTCATTTTTAAATTGCCAAGTAGTATTCCATTGTGTATATGTACCATCATTTTTTATCCATTCATCTATTGATGGGCACTTTGGTTGATTCCATATCCTTACTATTGTGAAAAGGGCTGCATTAAAAATGGAGATGCAGGTGTCTCTGTGGTATGATGACTCATTTCCCTTTGAGTATATTCTCAGTAGTGGTATAAATGAGTCATATGGAAATTCTATTTTTAGTTTTCTGAGGTATCTCAATGTTGATTTCCAAAGTGGTTGAACAAATTTAAAGCCTTACCACCAGTGTAAGAGGGTTCCCTTTTCTCTAAAGACTTGCCAGGATTTATTGTTATTTACTGATCTTGGCCATTCTTACTAGGGTAAGGTAAAATCTCAGAGTTGTTTTGATTTGCATTTCTCTAATGACTAGGGATATTGAGCATTTTTAATGTGTTTCATGGCCTTATGAACTTCTTCAGTTGAGAACTGTCTATTCAATTCCTTTGCCCACTGTGTGTTGGATAATTTGTTGCCTTGGGAGTTGCTTTCTTGAGTTCTTTGCAAATTCTGGAAATTAGTCCTCTGTCCGATGTATAGGATGCAAAGACTCTCTCCCATTTAGTGGGGACTTCCTTAACTATTGTTTCCTCTACTGTACAGATGTTTTTTAATTTCATGTAATCTAATTTATCTATTCTTGTTGCACTTTCCTGAGCAATTGGAATCTTATTAAAGAAATGCTTTCCTGTGCTTATATGGGGGAGCATATTACTTATCTTTTCTTCTAGTAATTTTAAGGTTTCTGGTTTGATGTTGAGGTCTTTTATCCATTTTGAGTTAACTCTTGTGCATATTGAAAGGTGTGGGTCTGTTTTCATTTTTCTGCAAGTGGAAATCCACGTTTCCCAGCACCATTTATTGAAAAGGGTATCCTTTCTCCAATTTGGCTACTTTGCTCCTTTGTCAAAAATCATGTGGCTATAGATGTGTTGGTGTACCTCTAGGTCCTCAATTTTGTTCCACTGGTGTTCAGGCCTAGTTTTGTGCCAGCACCAAGCTGGTTTTGCTGCTACAGCCCTGTAGTATAAAGTCAGGGATTGTGATCCCACCTGCACTAGTTTTGCAGTTTAAGAGTGTTTTGGCTATACACAGTCTTTTGTGTTTTCATATGAATTTTTGGATTTTTTTCTATTTCTGTAAGTTTGTCATTGGAATTTTAATGGGAATTGTATTAAATCTATAGATTACTTTTGGTAGTATAGCCATTTTTACAATATTGATTCTCCCAACCCATGAGCAGGAGACATCCTTCCACCTTCTAGTATCCTCTGCAACGTCTTTCTTTAATGTTTTAAGTTTTCTTTAGAGATCTACAGGATCTTTGGTTAGATTGATTCCTAAGTATTTAAGTTTTTGGTGGGTTATCATGAAAGGGATTGTAGCTTTAATTTCCCTCTCTTCCTGCTCAGCATTGGGGTAAAGGAAGGCTACTGATTTTTGAGTGATAATTTTGTATCCTGCCACATTGCTTAAAGAATTAATTAGGCCTCACAGTTTTGTAGAAGAGATTTTGGGATCCTTTAGGTAAAGGATCATCTGCAAATAAGTATAATTTGACCTCTCCTCTGCCTATCTGTATCCCTTTGATTTCTTTATCTAGTCTAATTGCCCTGGCTAGGACTTCAATCACAATGTTCAATAATATACGAGAAAGTGAAGATCCTTGTCTTGTTTCAGATCTTAGAAAAAATGGTTTCAGTTTTTCTCCATTTAATATGATGTTGGCTGTAATTCTGTCATAAATGGCCTTTATGATGTTAAGATATTTTACTGTTATGCTTATCTTCTCCAGGGTTTTTTTTTTTCATGAAAGGGTGTTGCAAAAATTATGTGATTTTTGCTTGTAGGCCTCTTGATATGTTAAATTATATTAATCAATTTTCCATATGTTGAACCAGCCTTCCATGTGTGGAGTAAATCCCACTTGGTTATGGTGAAGAATCTTCTTAATCTGTTGCTGAATTCAGTTTGCCAGGATTTTGTTGAGAATTTTTGTATCTATATTCATTAGAGAAATCAGTCTATAGTTCTCTATCTTACATGTATCTTTGCCTGCTTTAGGTATCAAGGAGATGGTAGTTTTGTAGAATGAGTTTGAGAGTGTTCCCTCCTTTTCTACTTGTTGAAATAATTTGAGGAGAACTGATATTTAATTCTTCTTTGAAAGTGTGGTAGAATTCTCTTGTGAACCCATCAGGTCCTGGGCTCTTCTTTGTTGGGAGGCTTTTAATTACATTTTCTACTTCATTGTATGTAATGGGTCTGTTTAAGTCACTTATGTCCTCTGGGCTTAATTTTGGTAAATTATATGTGTTAATAAAGTCATCCATTTCTTCTGTATTTTCACATTTTGGGGAATACAATTTCTCAAAGTATTCCCTAATGATTTTCTGAATTTTGTTGGAATTGGTGGTTATGATCACTTTTTCATCTCTAATTTTCACAATTTTGGCCTTTTCTTTTTCCTTTTGATGAGATTGGCTAGAGGAGCATCTGTTTTATTAATCTTTTCAAAGAACCAGCCCTTAGTCTCATTAATTCTTTGAATTATCTTTTTAGGTTCTAATAGAGATATCTCTGCCTTGATCTTGATAAGTTCTGTCTTGGTGCTCCTTTTGGAATTGATTTATTTCTGGCTTTCTAATGCCTTGAGATGTGTCATTAAGTCATTGATTTGGCTCATCCCTAACTTATTGATGAAGGTACTCAATGCTATGAACTTCCCTTTTAGAACTGTCTTTGCTGTATCCCATATGTTTTGGTAGGATGTGTTTTCATCCTTATTTGATTAGAGGAATTTTTAAATTTGTGCTTTAATTTCTTCAATAACCCACTGATCATTCAACAGTGTATTATTTAGTATCCATGAATTTGTAAAATTTCTGATGTTTTTCTTGCTTTTGCGTTCCAGTTTTGTTCTGTTGTGGTCTGATAAGGTACAGGGGATGATTTATACATTTTTTGTATTTATTGAGGCTCTTTTTGTGTACTAAAATATGGTCTATCTTAGAACAAAGTTCCGTGTGGTGCTGAGAAGAATGTGCACTCCTCATCAGATGGATGGAATATTCTGTAGATACTTGTGAGTTCCAGTTGGTCTAAGGTGCAAGTTAAGCTCATTTCTCTGTTGGTTTTTTGTTTTGATGACCTGTCTCTTAGCAAAAGTGGAGTATTGAAGTCTCCCATAATTATTGTGTCTAGTCCAATGTATTCCTTTATTTCCCATAAAGTTTATGAAGGTAGGTGCCCCTGTATTTGGAGAATATGTATTAGTAACGTTATTGGTTCCTGGTTGATTGTCCCTTTTAGTGATATGTAGTGTCCTTTATCTCTTCTAATTAGTTTTGTATTATAGTTTAACCTACCTGAAATTAGTATCACAAGTCCTGCTTTTTGTTGTTTTCCCCCTGCTTAATAACCCATTTTCTTTACTAACTATGGTAACAAATACTCCTTTGGCAAGAAATGTTATTTATTAGGCAACACTTGGGGCTGCTTTAAATCTTCACTACCCATTTCTCATTTTAATAATCAAATAAGAAAGCACAAATCTTAACTGCTAAAAAATAGCAAATTCGATGTGTATCACTATTCAATGCTTGAAGCAGCTAATATACATTTTCCTTAGCCACAACCCTGATATACATTTCAGGAGTATAACTGGTAAGAGGAGCAAACATTATCTGTTCTGTTAAACAGATTGAACATTCATTTTTCAGTGCCTTTTCATAGTGGAGGTAATGTATTACCAGCAAGCTAGCTAAACTCTAAAACCTGTAAGGAATATGAGAAAAGACAAGATGAACGAACATGTTCTTAGTATCCTTTCTCATCAACTTTTAAAGGAAGAAAAATTTTCTTATTTTTAAGACAGTGGTTATGAGAGAGGAAAAGAGTGATCAATTGTATTCAACCTTGTTCAGTCTTGAGCTCCTTGTCTTAATATTTGCTTCTTGCAAGGTACAGTAGAATAAGATATCTCAGTAAATGGCCACTGTCACTAGAGCTTCCCTTAAAATTAAAGGTGAAAGTTGTATGTAAGTGAAACATTTAATGGAGGCTGTTATTGTTAGGTGCCCTTTGAGTCTGTGTCTGACTCATAGGGACCCTACATACAATAGGTGAAACAGTATTGTTAGTCCTTTTCTGCTATTCATAGGGTTTTCAATGTCCGATTGCTTTTTGGGAGTGGGTTTCCAGGTCCTTCTCGCAAGCCTATAGCACCTGATATTCCCAGGCCATCTCCCATCCAAGTACTAATCAGGCCCAGCCCTGCTTAGCTTCTGATATCAGATGGGATTGGATACCATAGTGGTACCACTGCAGGCCAAATGGAAGATTAGAAATGCTTTTTAGAACTAACAACATTCATTCAACAAATATTTAAGCACCTAGTACAGTGATTCTCAACCATGGATGCACATTAACACAATCAGGGAAGATTTTTTTTTAAAAAAAACATCCATACCTTGGCTGGATCACAAATAAATTGGAATCTGTAGTCAGGATTGTTTTTAGCTCAAGTAATTCTAAGGTGCTGAAAACTGCTCAGTAAATACCTGTAAAGCATGATCCTGTCTTCCACAGACTTGTATGGAAGACAAATTTGTATTTAGAAAATTCACTGTAATATCAAATGAGACATAGAAAATGTATTTCCAAGCAATTTCATATAATGCTCTGGAAATTAGTTATTTCTAGTCCATAAAACCCTGTAAATTTGTCATTATTTGAATGATGTTGAAATTAGAGTTCTAAGAGGTAAGTTGACTGTCACCTGCATTAGATGTGTCTTTTTTGGGGACAAGAGTTGGGTTCTTTTCACCATGGGACACTGTCTCTGAGAAGGCTTCTCAGAGGAAATAACACTTAAGTCTCTAGAGATTAGTTGATTTAGGCATGAGATAAGGAGTTTCCATGGTATGCCAAAGACAATGGTTTGTTTGGAAATTACCCCTAGTTTCACAAGTTACCTAAAGTGGTCACTAATATGTTTGATGAATGATGGAAGGTTGTGATAATAAAAATTAGCAAAGGTTATATCATGGATATTACTTTTATTTAAACATCAAAATATTAAGTAGATACAAAGTAAATTTACAGTGACTTAGAATGGAATCCCATTATTTTCTCTACTCAACAACTTCTATTTTGGGAACACTATTGCACCATGTGGGGGATATGTTCTATTTTCTACCAAACTATAGGGTTAGATGATTTGTATAGGCTCTTATCTGTTACTTCTTGACTCTCACCTCTCTCAGTGGCCTGGGCATATGCCCATGGCAACCAAAGTCCTTCCCCAAGTTCTTCCTTAAAAAAGTAAGGAAGTTAATTCCCTTCAATCAACAAACGTTATGGGATATGAAGCTCAGGAGCTGCTAGCAATCATGTTGCTGCTGAATACAGGGAAGAGAAAGACACCCACATTCATGGAAAAGCAGAGATGGAAACAGAGACAGAGCCTCTGGTTCTGATGGTCCGTTAGGTTCAACTGTATTCCTAATTTTGTTAACATGGTCAACATTATTTGGTAGTATCAAACAGCCTCTGTCTCTAATCCCAGTGGTTTAAATAGTATTGTCTTATTTTTTGTGCATGCCCATATCTATCATGAATCATTGGAGGACTTTCCTCATCATAGTCATCTATGGACTGAGGTATATAAAGGAGATCTTTATTAATTGTTATTGCTTAACACTGGAGGGAAATGAGCATGCTCTGAAGAATCTCTCACCAATAATTAAATGCTCAACCCCAGAAATACTACTTACCTATTATTTCTGTTCACAAATTGTCACCCATGAGTTGCTCCACCTAACCACAAGGGGGCCATGAAGTACATACCATATAGCCAGGCAGGGAGAGAGCCAGAGAACAGTTACTTAATAGCACTAATGCTCATTACATTAACCTTTCCACATTACTTTTTCAGTTTTTTCAGCCCTTCACGTTCCATGAGAAGTATTATTCTTACTATAAATTCTCCTTTTAATTTTAATTTGGTACATTAAAATTTACTTTTATGAAGTAATAAATGTCTACAAGGTAAATGATACTAAAAGGCTTTTAAGAGGAGTCCACCCTGTCCTGATCCCAAGGGACAATCAGTTTCAAATCTAAGGTGCTTCTTCCCTCTACTGTGTCAATTACTGCTCTGCTAGCTACCTTTATTTTTCCCAAAATATGTTTCTATCCCTTAGTAAAAATACATCCAAGGGCCAGGATTTTTAATTATATGCCTGGCAATAGGGCTGGGATTTAATTCAGTTAATATAGTGCTTGCTCTGTGGCCCTGGGTTCAATCCCCAGCACTGCAAAAATGGGCAAAGGACCTGGCAGCATACTCCTAAAGTAACCTTGAAACAATCAGCCAGTGACAGAGAAACACTGACATAGTGCTGGGCATGGGACAGTGTTAGAGAGTGTTTTATTCTTATGTACCTAGGGTGACTATGAATCAGACTTGACTTGAGGGTACCTAACAATGACCTGGCAACACATATAACATCTTTAGTATTATCTTCTTTTCTATTATAATACCTTTGAGTGTTTGTTCCTTTAAAAAAGTTCTTAGGGCTGAAGGTATATCTCAGTGGTAGAGTACTTGTCTGGCATGCACAAGGCCCTGGGTTTGATCCAGTACCAAATAAATAATTTATTGTTTTGATGGGGTTTTAGGAAGAAACAGAAATATGTCACATACATTTGTATTTTCCTTTCCTGAATTGGGAGGTTCTAACTGGGTTTCACCCAATTGATATTAAAGGAGTCAACAATGTGAAACAAACATGAATTCTTTTGGGGTCTGGGTTCCCAAACTGCAGCAATAAGATGAGAGTGTTACGAAGAATATACCATTCTGTAGAATGAACTTTATTTGAAAGTGAATATTACAAACAAAAATTCTTCCAGGAACTGTGGTATGTGTTTTTCTTACACTAGGAAAGCCAACATTGAATTTACAGGTAGAAAACTTGGATGGAAAAATCTGAGGTTTTCTGAAATTACATTTATTTGTGTTTTAGTATTGCCAGTATCCTGTCTAGTCAGCTCAAGAATCACAATGCAAAACCTAACCTAGCATTGGGACTTATGGAAAGAAACAAAATTTTTAGTCTTGTCAAGTCATTGATTTTATGACACTGACTTATTTTTCCCTGGGCTTCAAAAATCGTTCCAACTTTTATTCCTCTTTTTCTTGGTTTTGTTTTGAGACTTACTCTGGGGATCTCTTATAGATTTTTTTCCCCAATAAAGGTTAGGCACCTCTTAGAAGTCTTTCAAGAACACATGAAAATGGCAGAGTAAAGGATAAAGTTTGTCCTCATGCTCTGCTCTATTGAATCTACATAAACCATTTAGATTATGATAAGCATTTGTGGATATTCCACAGATGATAATTAAAAGAAAGGTTATTCTGTTTTTATAGTCACCATGACTCACAAAAAGTCTTGTGATTGACTGTTTTGCCTATACTCGGAAAAGTTTTTATAGAGCTAAGAACATATTTTTTATATTTTATCTGAGGACCTTAGTTATACTGATGGGATATATATTTTTCCTTTCTCTTTCCTTTTTGGGTATTGTATTTATAGTAGACTTGAGGTATCTGAAATGTAAATATTTATTGCATTTCGAATACTTCTAGCTTAACTGAAATTTGTAACATCCTGCAATGAATTATGTGCATACCTAAAACTAGACTTAAAACTTTTACATTAAAAATTTCCAATAAAAAAAGATAGAAAAAAATTTTTATTGAAGTATACAAACATTTTGTTGTTGTTAGGTGTGGTTGAGTCAGATCTGACTCATAGAGACCCTCAGAAGGTTTTGAGTGGCTGATTATTTTTGGATTACTTTGGGAGTGGATTGCCTGGTCCTTCTTCCATTTCTGTTATACTGGAGATTGAACTTGGGTCCTCAGAGAAATAGATACACTAGTCCCCTTAACAAATAAGATGAATTTATATGACAAGAATTTCTTTGATGCTTAGACTCATCTTCCCACTCCTTCTTCCCCCCAAAATTTGCCAGGTGCTAATCAAATCCTAATAGTAGGAGTGCTTAGGAATTTCTTTAAAATAATGGAACTGAGAAATTTAGGGGACTTAACTATTGCTAAGGGCATTTTGCAGGGTAAAGCTGTAGTTAAGCATTATAGGAATGAAACTGTGTTAAGTCCTGTTAAGAATTTTAATTTCATGTTAATTTTTTGTTGTACATATGCCTTGATATTTTCTGTCTTTGAGTAATTTGAACTCTTGGAAACAAGCCACTCAATCATTTGAGAGGCAGTCGTCAAATCACTTCCCGTGCCTGACTGCCTCAAGTGGGGACCTGTCAGCCTAGGAAGCCCTTGGCAAATAACTGGGCTACCTCTAAGACAGCCTGGATGTTTTAAATCTTCTATTGTCACTCTGATGAATACTTTACTCCAGCTGCAAAGACCACTACAAGTGAAGTTAAATTCCTGCTCAAGAAAGACTTGCTCCGGTCCTCCACTCCAGACAACCTTCACTGGTGTTGGAAGACATCACTAAAACAAGCAGTGAAAAACTGTATAGGACCCTACTTGTTGTTGTTAGTTGCCATCAAATCAGTATCCGACTCACAGCGACCCCATGTACAGGCGAAACACTTTGTCAGTACTTCTCTGCTATTCGTAGGGTTTTCAATGGCGGATTGAGTTTTGGGAGTGGGTTGCTGTGTCCTTCTCCCAGGACCCTACTTACCTTGCATCTATTCTCATTCAGGTAGGGAGGGTATTTCCTCCAGTTTCTCAGCAGAAAGCTTGTTATTGGTGCAATTCAGGCTTATGATTGGTCCTTACATAAGACCTGTGTTTGGCGGAATTGCAAGGTGCGAATAGCCACGCTGTATTTGCATGCCATACCCATGCCATGTTCCTTTTCTGGCTATACAACCAGGCTGTGTGGTTCACTTTTTGAGTTACCTGGCAGACACCCTTTTGTCCTGTCCTCAATGCTATAGCATCAGACCAAATAAAAGGCTTCTCCTAAACGGTCTTTTGTTGTCTACTTGTAATTTTTAATATGGGTAGAGTGGGCTGAAGTGGGCCTGTGGGGCTCCTTCTCACGAGTTAGGTCAGGACTTGGAGCTCCACATGAACAGGACCCAAGGACCCAGTGAGTGGGGCACTGTGAAGTGCCGCCTCGGGATGCCTTTTTGGACAGCTCTTTATTGCAGCTGCTCTGAGAAGGGCGGCAGTACCCAACAGCTCAAGGTAAACTAACAGTTCTTACGATGTTACAGCATGTGCGCTAAAGTACTCCCGGCTGTGGCAGTGTCTTCGCAGGAAGTCCTGCGGGGCGATGACCGGTTCTGGAAGCTTCTCCTCTCTGGTGTTTGCTGAGGGTCTCCGATGCCGCCTGCCAGTGTCTTGGGTTCCTGACTCCCCGTGAAGAGAGAGCGGTGCTGTCTGTGCACCATGCTTATAAACGCTTACAGACCAATTAGATTTTAGTTTTTTGTTTGCTAATAGCCAATAAGTTTGTTGTTGTTGTTGTTAGGCGCCATCAAGTTGGTATCTGACTCATAGCGACCCTCATAGGGTTTTCAATGGCTGTTTCGGGATTGCCTTCGGAGTGGATTGCCAGGCCCTTCTCCAATAAGTTTGTAGGACGCAAATAGGGCCTAACCAATGGGATTTCAGTTTTCATAGCCAATCAGAATAGGTTATTCTTAAGCCTCTATATGTGCTAAATAACTGTCCAGCCACGCAGGCTCAGAGTTCCCCACAAGTAGAGTGGGCTCAACTGGGAACATGATAAGGAGACTGTGGCAATAAGCAGCAGCAGTGGTAGCAGCAGGAATGGTGGCACAAAGGCAGCTGGAGAGTTCTAGAGAGCAACTAGGGGCAGAGATGGTGGAAATCACAGCAGTGGAAATGACAAAGAATGAGGGATGTATAGAGAAGGTAGAAGGTTGTGAAGAGCCAAAGAGGAGGGACTGCAGACTCAAGAGTTCCAGGGAATTGACAAGCCCAAAGGGCCAAGGGTGCTGACATACTAACCCCAAGAGAGGTAACACTATCCACTGTTAGGGGACATAAGTCTTTACAACCAAGGATTAGTTAGAGCTGTAACACTAGTTGGTGCTTCCTGCTGCTACTGTTAGCTGCTGATAAGAGCTAAGAATTACATTAGCTGAAGAGTGCCATGCCACTGTCAGTAAGATCCAAGAGCAATAAGCCTTCAATCTGAGCATCCAGAGCCATATGTCTCTGGCATCTAGATGCTGAAGCTATGTGCTTGTAGTTCTCTGGACTTGGAGTTATAAGCCTCTGAGACTGTCAGCCCAGCTCATAAGCCTTTGGCACTCAAGGCCCTAGGGTTGCCAATACCAGAAGAGCTACACCTCATCTATTTGTGATTTCTGAGTAGAGAAAAAAACCTCGTAGCCAGCTAATTGGTAATGGAATCTCCTTGTTTGATTTATAAAGCTGGGACATTAGCAGGGGTTATAAATTTAAGAATCATCAATTCTTTCTTTTTTTCTCTGTTTATTGGTAAATGATGGAAGGGTATAGAGTAATACAGCATTACCATTTTCCATTATGCAACTATTACATCACTTTTGGTTATTCTTTTATCAACTTACAAGGTTTATGGAGGCTTATGACTAATACATAGTAAAACTCAAATGCATATTTGGGTTATATTCCCTTACTTTTCCCATGTACTCATGAAGTTGCATTGTTTACATTGAGATTATCCTTTCCCCCTTTGTCCCCCTACATTGATTCTCCTCCCTATTTCCACCTTCTGCAATCTTTGCTTTCTTTTAGTAATCAGCAATTTGTATATGAAGAAAGGTAAATATAGATACTACTCAGCTCAACCTGTATTTATTGTCTTACAAAAATATCCATTCATTGCATGAGTAGAGAACAATTTCCTGTGTGCAACTTCAGAATCTTCTATGGTCATTTCTAAAGAAACATACCATATGATTGCACAACTGCAGAAAACTAAAATAGAGGCTTTTAAATTTGGGTTTATAAACAGAAAATGAAAAATGAAAATTGTGTCAATAACTCATTCTCTTCTTTCCTAACCCTGGAATACAAGATAAATTATTTTCATGTTTGAAGGAATCTCTTTTAGTAAGTGACTGGTGATAGGTGTGACCCGACTTATTTTGGACCTTGACTTGACTGCTGTCACTCCCTCCCACCACTTTTGGTTTTCTATGGTTTATTTGATGGGTAAACTACAAAGTTTCAAGTTGAAGGACAGAGTAGTAGCTGAACGAACAAGCAGGTACCACAGCAGTTGATCCTTCTCAGAAGCTCAGGCATGGTATCGAGTCTTTCACTCATACTTTCACTCCAAGGAGTTCTCACTGTCACTGTTCCATTTTCTCAAATCTGCTAACTCAGAATTGGTTCTCCCCCCAGATTTAGTTGGGGAAATAGATAACTAATTAGTGTCACTTCTATTGCTGTAGGTTATTTAGTAAAACAAAATTTGGCTAATGTATAAATGAGTAAACTTTCTGTCCAGATCCTTATGTGTAGCTCAAGTTATTCTATATTTAAAAATAGTACTCAACAAATACTTACATATAGGTACAAATAGGCCACAAACATACTTTTCTAAGTCCTGGAGATATAACTGAACAAAACTAGACCATATCACTGTTATAATAGTGGTGAATTTTAGGTGGGGGAGATAAGATGTACATAATGTGGGGAAGTCATAATGCTAATAATAAAAATATAGCAAGGAAATGGAATCAGATAATGATGCAGTGTATGCTATCTTGAAAAAGTCACCTAGGAAACTCTTTTTAATAACTTGTTATTTGAACCCAAACCTAATTCAAGGGAAGAAACAGTCATTCACTCATGGGAAAGGAGTCTCTGACAGCACAAACAGCAAGTGGAAAGACTGAGGTAGGTGTGCAACTGTCCGAGTGAAGGTACAGCGAAGGGGGCAGTATGGCTGAAATGGAGTTACAGAGAGAAAGTGTGAGAAATGAGATAAGGAGGAAAGAAGGTAGGAAGAGAGCAGGTCTAATCACATAGGTTATGATAAGGAATGAGATTTTGTCCAGAGCAGTCAAGTGAAATGAGTTTGGGGGTTCCTGGATATAGAAATGAGATTCCACTATGTTCTTTACATATAGAAAATGCTTTGGAGGGATTTTGCTTATAAAGGGGAGCAGAAAGAGTTGATAGGTTACATGACGGGTTTATTTATTTTGAAGTTAGTTTAGGTTAGTACACTTGGACTGAATATCTGGACATTCCTTAGTCAGGAGGGCAAAAACTCCTCTCCCTCATCTTTGAATAACACAAGGTGGAATAAGATTCCACCATGGAAGCAACAGTCAAGAAATCAAAAGATGCATTGCTTTGGGAAAAGCTGTTGCAAAAGACCTCTTTAAACTATTCCAAAGTAAAGATATCACATTGAAGATGAAGGTATACCTGACTCATGCCATGGTAGTTTCAGTTGCATCATATGCTTATGAAAGCTGGACGTCGAATAAAAGAGACATGAGAAGAATTGATGCTTTTGAATTATGGTGCTGAAAGTGAATATTGAATATACCATGAAGTGCCAAAAGAATCAACAGATCCATCATAGAAGAAGTACAACTAGCATGCTCCTTGGAAGCAAGGATGGATAGATAACATCTTAAATGTTTTAGAATGTTGTTAGGAGGGATTAATCCCTGGAGAAGGACATCATGTTTGGGAGAGTAGAAGGTCAATGAAAAAAGAAGACCCTCAACTAGATGGATTGATACAATGACTGCAACAATGAGCTTAAGCATAAAAACGATCATGTGCCTGGCAGTGTCTGGTAGTGTTTCATTCTGTTGTTCATGGGGTCACTATGAGTAAGACCAACTCAACAACACCAGACAACAATTCAAAGAGTAGGAAGCAAGCATAGGACTTTGGTTTAAAGTTTATTCCTGTGCTTCCATGGTAAGATCTAGTACCATGCAGAGCTTAAAGGCCCATATCCCTAAGGCTAATGTTCACAGATCCTCTAGACCTACCCAGCTACAGGGAGAGGAGTGTACTCCAGTTGAACAGACTTGTCTTTTGGCCCACATCATCACAAGCTGTATGGGCCTGTCATGCATCCCTGAGTCTGTGCAGGTACCTATGGGTGTAAGATTCTGGTTCAACTCAGCTTAGTATTAGCCTGAGTAGATAAGGAACTACCTTTAATCTCTTCCATCAGTCTTGCACGGTATAACAAGGAGTGAGATGACTCCTACTGAGAGATAGTTAGAGAAGTGAGTATAGGACTATATCTTGGACCTCAGTGCCTGACTGGTGAAACAAAACATTGGATAGATCATAACAATCCTTATCTCCAGGCCAGTGCTCATAGGCAGAGCCAATGTACCTGCCTAAGTGCCATGTAGAGATATATAACCCCAGTCAGTCAGAATTCTATTCTAGCTAGCATCACCTGTGGTAGTTGCAGTGGTCCTGAGCCATGAGCCCACCTCAGCAGCAAGCAGCCCTTGGTAGTGTCATCCTTGGTTCTGCTTGTGTACTGTGGTGGTCTTAGCAGGCTGTTGGCTGCAGGTATGATCTAGTGTTGTAGTGCTGGTAGCCACGAGACTACTCACTTTATTTCTCTCCTAACCACAAGCATAATATGGAGAAAGTAATTATCCAGATAGGGGTAAACATGGAAGGTAGGAATAAAGGGACAGTCCCTCTATGGTGAGGCCCAGAGCCTGAAAGAATCTTGTAATTTATCCCTAGCTAGTGATTGTGCATGAGGCATCTGGGATTACCCAGGCCTCAGGTAGAGGTTGGAAAAGAAGGACTTCCCCACTTCATTTTTGAACACAATATCAAATGTGGATTTTGTACAAAACTGGGCTTGGATTTCCCTCTGGTGCTGACACAGTGACAATACACCAAGAGTAGAGTTGAGAATAAACCAACTTATGATGCCATCTCATGATGACATAGTGGAAGCATCCACAGTCTCAGAGAAAATAAGCAGAGTGCTTAGAATTTCTGGAAGGACAGGCACAATCAAAGCCAGAATAAGAAAAGTGATAAATACCTAAACATCAATGTGCAGATAGTATCATATGCCAACAAACATCAAGAACTTTCAGAAAACCATGAACTCACCTAACAAAATAAGTTATCATGAACTGACCATATAGCAAACAATATCGCCAAACTCTTAGATGTACAAATCAAAGTAGCTGTTTCAACGAAACTCAATAAACTTCAAGAAAATACAAGAAATAATTAAATATTCTAACAAAGAAAATTTACAAAGAGGTGAAAACAGGTCCAGAAAGACAAACATTGCACATTTTCTTTCATATGTGGATGTTGTTGTTGTTAGGTGCCCTCAAGTCAAACTTACATGCAACATGTGAACCACTATTGTCAGTGCTTCTCTGATATTCATAGGGTTTTCAATGGCTGATTGTTTTTTGGGAGTGGGTTTCTGGGTTCTTCTCCCAAGCTTACAGCACCTGGTGTTCCCAGTTAGTGTCCCATCCAAGTACTAATCAGGCCTGACGCTGCTTAGCTTCAGAGATCTGATGAGACCAGATACCACAGTAGTATGGCTGTAGGCCTTGTGGATGTTAGCGTTCAATATACATTCAATATTGAAACATATAGGTCATGAAAATAGAAGAGGCCTATGTAGAAAAAGATCATGGACTAAAGAAAAGGAGGAGGGAGTAAGGAGAAAGGATAATGAAATAAAGGAAAGGAAATATCACATATTGTGCCTATAAGACAAAATCAGGATTGTGTGTGTATAAATATGTGTGTGTGTGTGTGTGTGTGTACACACACACACATATATACATATATATATATATATATATATATATATATATATATATATATATATATGGAGAGAGAGAGAGAGAGAGAGAGAGAGAGAGAGAGAGAGAGAGAGAGAGAGAGAGAGAGAGAGAGAGAGAGAGAGACAGAGATGTTGCTTTTGTTGCTAGGTGCCATTGAGTGACCCTGTGTACAACAGGCAAAACACTAAAACACTACCTGACACTGTGCCATGCCTGGCACTATTATCAGTGCTTCTCTGCTATTCATAAGGTTTTCAATGGCTGATTGTTTTGGCAAGAGGGCTGACAGGTCCTTCTCCCAAGCCTACAGCACCTAGTTTTCCCAGGCAGCTTCCTATCCAAGTATTAACTAGATCTGACCCTGATTAGCTTCCAAGGTCTATCTGACAGGATCAGACACCACAGTGTACAGGTGCAGGCATATAGATAGATACATATGTACCTAAAAAAGACTGCAGATAGAAGGGGGATTACTGGGGGAGATGGAAGGGAGGGCAAAGGGGGCTTCAGGAGAGGGTAATGGAGTTGAACCTGAGCAATGTACAATGAAATACACATATGGAAATGTCTTAATGAGACCCATTAAGTTGTACAGTAAAAGTTACTAATAAAATAAGATTACTGGGGGGAAAAGATAAAGAAAAACGATAGAAACAAAATAATTCCAGAGCTGAAAAGTGTATAAATAAAATTAAAAATATGACAGAATGTATCAAAGGCAGAATCAAACATAAATACTAGTACAGTCTATTTGAAAATAGAAAGTTTAGGGGAGGTGGCCAACATGGCAGAGTAGGAGCTGTTTCCCTAACTCTGGGAAGGAAAAGAGTCAGAATAACTAAGAAAGTACTCCATTCTGAAGGAAGAAACAAGTGAAGCAGTACATATGAACAAAGAGCTGACAGGTCAACTGAAAAATTCTTCAAATCAGAAAAGCTACTAAGAAAAAAGAGAAAAATCAGCTCTTGGCTCCAGCTCAGATATCCTTATGGGGTGGGAGGGGAAGGGAGGAAAAACTTTCACAGGTAAGCCAAGTGGCCCAAGTGAAAAAGAGAGATTAAAATCCCTACCCATAGAACAGGGTCATTGATCTCAAAAGACTTAAACCCAGTGGGATGTTTGATGTGACAGTAGCTCCCCTTGTGAGTCATTTCCACAAAGAACAAATCTCTGATACTTCCTAATCCTTGGAGGGCAAGAGTCAGAAATTAATTGGAGAGGGAGTCCATTTTTTCAGACTGAACTACTCAGGGCACACCCAGAAACCAGGACAGGGATAGTGAGAATGCCTTTCCTCAGCACTCAAGTGTGGGACAGATGCACTGGTCAACTGCAGGACTGTGGGAGAGCTGGATGCAGTCATGAAAAAAAAAAAAGCTAGTTTGGAGACTGAGTACCCATAAAAAGGAAACAGTTTGTTCAACTGTACTCCTGGGCAGGTGACTGAACTTCACCTTGTGACTAAACACTGGTGAAAACAATTTGATCTGCCATGTCTCTTGGGCAGGTGACTGACTCAGCACCCACAGAAATGGCTTTGCATGCTGCCAGGTCCAGTTCCACTCATGATTGGTAAACTGAATCCCCACATGAGGAAGGGTACCTTTAAAAGGGCATCAGAGGGGACATCCACCGAAAGGGGGAAAGTACCTCAAAGCCTTCAGAGGGAAAGTCTGCTGAAAGGAGAAGAGTGCCTCCAAAAGAAGGTCTCTTCATGAAAAGGACTTGGAATCTCATCTTTTCTTTTTCCTAAATTTGAATTGGTCACTGTTTTCTTCATATTGTGGATTTCTGAGAAAATTAATGAAAAACAAGTAATGAATGTAAATATATAATCTTCTAATTCTGTGAGCATTCATGTTGTGGATTTCTGGGAAAATTAATGAAAAACAAGTAATGAATGTAAATATATAATCTTCTAATTCTGTGAGCAATGCTAATTCAGAGCAGGAGTTAAAAAACTCCCTAACAGGCCTGCAACAGAAAATTCTTGAATGACTGCCAACAGAGTAAACTCCTTGAGCCAACACAGACTAAAGTTTTCCTACAACAGCCCCCAAATAAGCAAAACAATCTAATAAGTTAAAATATCCATTTTTCATAGTGTGGACTCAACGAGGTAACACATGTATAAATAATTAAATAATAAAACCATATATATATATATATATGTGTGTGTGTGTGTGTGTGTGTAAATACCTGTTCCCACAGTACAAAAGCCTCCTTGACAATTTTAGCACAGGGAAGTGCTTACCTATCTAAAGGCAGACCTTGGTTCCCAGCTAGAGAAAAAGAGTAAAGGCTACTGTTCTGGTCAGCCTGACCCTCCACTGCTATTATGACTGCCAGGTGTGTGTAAAACTGCACGTATTCTTACTACTTGCATGACCTAAGCCTAAAAAGATTGTATAAAAAACTAGCTATCCGAACAATAAATGGAACAGATCCACATTGCCTCTGAGCTGCTGTGTCTGTTACCCATTGCTGACTCCTCATCTGCCTTCGGGAAACCCTGGATCCTAGGCTGTAGTTCGGGCTG